>PVJA010036109.1:0-21341 GCA_004027025.1 Myocastor coypus | reverse complement strand
GACAAAGTATGTAAGCAATGTAGTACACCAGGCTATCTCAGAAAATGTATTTTTCACAGGAAAGGTGGAAGGGGTTTGTAAAAATAAATCTCCAATAGACTCGGCAGGGGCTTTTCCACATGAATGACCTGAAAGACTTTAAAAAGTTGGCACAAACCCTGAGAGTGTAACTTGAGACCACCCAGGCACCAAAAATAAATGTAAAAAGTAGGAATGAGTCGCTAAGGGGAGCATAATTCTTGACTCCATGATGTCTCTCTCAGTGCCATGTCCAAGTACAGCCCAAGGAAGAGACCAGAAACAGAGATGCCACCTTTAGTGTGCTACAGTCAACCTTTCATTGAATGAAATTTGTCATACTAGGCCAGGAATTCGCACTGCCACTTCTGACAGAGTTAAAAGAAAATTGCCGATTTAAATAAAAGAGACATTTAACCATATTTAGAAAGGAAATCTCAATGTGATCTTGACAGATTTGGGAAACTGGAATCCCTAGGGGTGCATTTCTCTTCTGGAAAATGGAAATGGTTATAATCCTGTCATGTCTGTGGCCCTGGGTGCAACCTGCAGCTGGGTGCTTTCAGGAAGTCTGTGTTTTGACTGGAAAATGCTCTAGGTTGCTGGATGGTTTTTTTGTTTGTTTGTTTTGTTTTTTTTCCTAAAGGAGGCATAGGAGCTCTGTGACTTTTGATTTTTCAGCTACTATTGCTGCTTCCATATCAAGCATGTGGGTGATAACTGTTTCTTGGGTTTGATGAAGCCTTAATTTTCATAAAATATCTTGACTGATAGCAATTTCATTACAGTGACTTATTATTCAGACCACCACAGGAAGTGTCATTAAAAATGTAAGTGTGTTTTTAACAAATAACGATAATTGACCTTCAACCTTTCTCAGCCTCTTTTGCTGTTTTGCAATAGAATGGGGGTTCAAAGCAGGAAGGAAAGTGCCAAAGTGCCTTGCTGTAGAGCTGACTAGAGCTTGTTGGCCCCAAACCAGTGGGTGAGGATGAGTTTTTTCCTTGTACACTTGAGAGATGACTGAGCAGCTCCCACCCAGAACCAAAGACAACTGCCTTGTCTTGAATTTGATGCCTACAAAGAACTCGCTACATCAGAGTAGTAGGGAGGAAGGGTGGCTAAGCATTGAATGCAGGGACTTCACACTGAGCTACATCTCCAGCTCTTTATTTAAATTTTTAGTTTGAGACAGAGTTTTCTAAGTTACTGAGTTGCCGCGGTTGGGCCTGAATTTGAGGTCCTTCTGCTTTAAAACCCAATGATGGGATTGCAGACCTGCACCACCACCCACAACTGCAAAGTGTTTTTTCAGTACAGTGTAAGCTATAAACCTTGTTCCTAACTGGAAATTTTTACTGAGCAGTACAAATTAATTAGCTTCAGGGTTTGTTATGACTTATAATATGATTACTTTAAATTTTCAGATAGAAATCATTTCTTCATATCAATGTGTACCTCTCGTGTTTACATAATTTGGATAAATAAGTTAATTATGTTTCTATACCAGTATGTATTCTGCAAATATAAAATATATGGTTATTAGAAATGTCCGAATTGTTTTTAAGGTTTTTCTCAGAATTATTTTTATATCCATCAAAAAATCTAAGTAACAATATTATCTTTAAAGTATCTTTTTAGTTCAAGGAGATTATGGGGCTACAGAGGAAAGGGATTGAAGATGTATAATTTGCCTAAGGAGAGTCACCTAGAGAAAAAACATTCTCTCAGGCTTTCACAGAGAGTAAACTGGTCAAGCAACAGCCGTGACTCGTCCAGATGGCTGACACTGACAACAGTTCTACAAAGCACTGTACATGGTTTCAAAGTAAATCCTGAGGGGATCTGACATTGGGAGATACAAAAGTTACGTATTTTGTTATACAGGTCTTGCTCTAACTTGCCCTTAACCACCTAACAGAAAAGTTTAATCACAAGGCATAAAATGTAAAGCTACATTAGCATGCTGAGCTGTAAAAGGCTTAAATCAGCAGCTTCCAACATTGCCAATTTTGCCAGTAACACACTGGGATTATAGAACATTGGACTATGTATAAAATTACTTTCTTTTAGTTCAATGAGAAGAAATTTTTGTACCAATAATGATTAGAAAAATTATCACCTCTACACCCTGTGCTCTGTAGAACTACTATGAGAAAAACCATGTGTATTATATTAATTATTAGGAATGTACTGATGTGTTTTGAAACTGTCACATTGTTATTTCTTATTAAAAATAATAAAAAGTATCTTTTTTAGTAATAATCTCTTCTAGAGAATGAATGTGCTAATATTTAGTCAAAGCATTATAAATACTTTTTTTTTTTTTTTTTTTTGGTCTTTTTGAGACAGGGTCTTGCTATGTGGTTCAGGCTGGCCTTGAGCTCACTTTTGTAGCCCAGGCTTGTCTCGAACTCACACTGATCCTCCTGCCTCAGCCTCTGAAGTGCTGGGATTACAGGCGTGTGCCACCACACCCAACTTGTAAACCCATTTGAAAGAGAAAATATTAATTCATTTAGTAAAAAATTGAATAAACCTAATGTACAAGACTGTATACTTATTTTGATCGCCTTTCCTGCTTTTGTCTTCTTTTCTTTCTAGGCCCTGATTACATCAAACAGAGATTTCAAGAAGGTATAGATGTTAAAGAAAATCTCGAAGAAAAGGTACAGGAAAAGCCGCCTACTCCAAAGGAATCTCCTCATTTTTATCGCAAAGGCACAACACCCCCTGCATCTCCTGAGGCAAGCCCCAAACACAGCCACTCTCCCAAGCCTTCCTCTCCAAAGCCCCTGAAGAAGCAAAACCCCAGTTCGGGGACAAGACTCACTCAAGATAAAAGGAGTGTGGCTGACGAGCAAGTAACTGCCATTGTCAATAAGCCATTGATGTCAAAGGCCCCCTCCAAGGAGCTAGCACCCCAGTCCAAGTACTCTGGCCGCCATTATGTCCCCAACCCCAGCAATGGGGAGCTACATTCTCAGTACCATGGCTACTATGTGAAACTGAATGCCCCCCAGCACCCTCCAGAAGATGTAGAGGAGGAGGATGGATCAAGCCGGGCTTCCTCAGCACTGGTGCACAAGCCATCGCCCAACAAGTGGAGCTCCCCTAAATCTGTGACAAAACCAGTTGCCAAAGAAAGCAAAGCTGAGCCAAAAGCTAAGAAGTCTGAACTTGCTATACCAAAGAATCCAGCAAGCAACGATTCGTGCCCTTCTTTGGAAAAAGAAGCCAATTCCGTAAGTCTTCCAAGAAATGTCTTCTCTTCCCCTTTTTCCTTTGGGTCTTTCAGAAAGCAGCATGGGGTGACAGCATCTCACTGGTAGCCACCTAAGAAAGGTCCTAGGAGCACAAGATGTGTAGGGTAGAGGGTAACATGTTTGTAGCTTGAGATCACACAGAGCTCTCCAAGCAAGAATTCCTGAGTCCACTTAGCCAACAACCTTTGACATAATCCAAATAGGTTCAGCAGCCTTGAATAACCTCAGTCACAGTCAGCCTTTTTCAGGGTTTTTGATGAGCCCCAGGACAGCTTGCTGTCTGACTGAAGGGAAACATGGCTGCTGCCATGGCCAGTCCCTCTTTGAGCTCCAGAAAGGGGTCCTGATCCCTCCTTGAGCTCCACAACAGCCCACCTGTTTCCACCAAGAGTATTGCTTAGCTGTTGTGAATTCATTTCACAGATCTTTATCTTAGGTTTTACTTGAGTAGCCAGGCTTTGTAGCCAGACCATTTTTCTTACCCAGTGAGAAAATTTGCAGCAATGTAAGAGAATTGTTTTGGTCTTCTAATGTCCCTTCCATGCATGTTCTCATGTCTTCAGTTTCCTAGGCGACACTAATTATTACCACTGAGACTTAGGTTTGTAAGATATTTATTTGGGCAGAAAGCTCAGGGTTAATAATGAATGTTTAAATGCTCATTCACATCAGATTTATTTGTTGAATAATGTGAGCCATTAATATTTCATCAGATTCTTTAAAATATATATATAACCTAAAACTAACTGCCAATTCTTTAGAAATTGACTGTTTGTTAACCTGCTCACATGCCTTGGGGGTTGAAAGCTAAATGCAGCTCAGAAAAAGCCATAGTTTAGAGACATGATGAAGGCTAGCATTTTAGTCAACAAGATGATAGCATAGCCATGAGTTTCTTAATATTGTCTGTTTAGTTTACTCATAGAATTTAACAGCTAAAATTTATCTCTTCAATTAACTTATACTTGAAATTTTTGTATCTTCTGCTAATAGCTATAAAACACTACTTCTCTTGTTTTTCAGATTCTTTTTAACTAGCTAAGTATAAAATAATTGGGTTATTTGGACAAATTTCCTAAGAGTCAGTCTTTATGGAGCCAAGTAATTTTCAAAATAGACGAACACTGTAAGACTCTGACAATTGTAAGACATCTAATAGATTTTTAACAGTATTCTGATAGTATAATATTTGTTAAATTTAGTAATTTGTTTGTCATTTGACATTCAGCATTTGTATCCATACTAAGGCCTCACGTACATATCGTTATTAGTTTTGCCTGATTTTCAAATGAGAAATTCAAACCCTGCGAGACCATCAAGTGGCTGCCTCAGCATAATCAAGGGTTGACCCAGAACTCTACAAGGCAAGAAAACCCCCAGTGTCTTGCTCATTTAAGTTACCAAGCTCGTTCCTATAAGACTGCTTCTGTAAGACAGTACTAGGTTGAATAAGTTCATAGCCTCATTATTTAGAGAGAGAGAGAGAGAGAGAGAGAGAGAGAGAGTGTGTGTGTGTTTACTTATTGGAGGACTCCTCTGATTTTTGGAATTAACCTAGCATCTTTCATCTCTGAAGGTCACTGCCAGGGTCCCTTTTTACACAGCAGTGGGAACAGGGGGCCCAATGATCTGCAGCCCCCCTAAGCTTCAGGCTGTCTGTAGGGGTGCCAGGACCTAATTCCTGGGTGCTGATAGTACCTTCCACACTCCTGACAGATGTTAAGAAGTGACAACATTATCATAAGAAGAGTCAGTGAGTGACCATTAAAATGAAATGTTGGTAAGACTGGAGGTAAAGGAACTTTGTACATTAGAAGTTTATAATTAACAGTTTAAAATTCATGGAAACATTCACACTAACACAGATATTTGAGGGTAACCTGGGATGAATCAGTGTTCTCCCTTGGTGGGTAGCCAAGTGATCCAGTTGGAGTCAGAATCTCTGTTTGTGGGGTGTGACCAACCAGAATCTGAGATTTTATAGTCAGCCAGCTCATGTGGTTCAGGCAGTACTGGCCATTGGCAAAGAGTGTAGATTCTGCTGCCTAACTGAGATTCAAATCCCAGCTCTGTTGCTTTCCAGCTGTGTGGCTGTGGACAAGTTTCCTAACTGCTTTGTGCCTTGCGTCCCACATCTGTCCCCATCTCAGGAACCTGGAGTTGTAGAACACAGCGTAAGTGCCCTAACAGTGTTGCCTGGGTTTTGTTCCAGTGCTGTACAAGTTGAGGCATGCATGGTTCCTAAGTTCTAATAGAATCATTCCAGCTTCAGAATTAGCCTGGACATTGATCTCCCAGAAATACAATCTTCCAGACACAAACTGCCCCTTAAAGCCAATTACTTGCTAGAGTATGAGAAGCTGAGGCCACTTTACAGGCTCCCCTAAAAAGCTCTTGGGTCCTGCAGGCAGCGCTTGCCTGTACACTCCTGTCCCAGGGGCCACACGTTGTATGGAGTTTTACACATTGGAGGCTCTCGCTGGAGCCACAGAGCCATCGTTAGAGCCTCATTACTAAGGCTCCAAGTAGGAACTCCACCCATTCTAAAAATCAGCTGAACTTTTCTTTTTCGTCCTTACTGTAATCTGCTTCCAAGTTTGAGATATACCTGAGCTTTCTTTTGAATTTATGTAAGATTCAGAGCATTGCTAGCCTATCAAATTTGAGCCTCACCAAAACAGAAAAAAGGACACACATGTATCATGAGTCTTCACTATTATTTTTAGATTGGGATTGCTCTTTGCTTATGCTTTTAGTTAAAAAAGCTTTAGGTTTGATATAAATAAACCCTAATAACTGAGCAAAAAATTCCTCACCATTTTAAATATGAAAGATCATCTCTAGAAAAAAGGATTTCCTGAACTAAACTCTCCTCTTCTATTTCACTACTTTAACTGCCTCAAAGTTTCATCTCATCTTAAACATTTCTCTGCTGTGTTTCCTTCCATTACACCTGTCCAAGTCAGTCTGGACAAGAAAGACTGAGGGGTGTGTGTGTGTGTGTGTGTGTGTATGTGTGTGTGTGTGTGTGTATTTTAATTTTGCTATTTTAAGCCACCACTGGCTGCCACAGTCATATTTATGGGCCTTCACTTAAGGCTTTTCACACAGTATCCTGCCTCAGTATCTGAAGAATGCAGAGGTCATGGCTTAATATCTGCCCTTTAAACATAATGTCCCAGATTTTTATTTCTTACCTGATTTCTGCTTGAGCCACTCATGCAGGTTTACTCTTGATCACACTGAGTCATCTTTAAAAATAACTTCATAAATGGAGCTGTGCTAGTAGGATAAATATGTGCATGTTGGAATATATACCAAATAAATACATGTGTGTGTTCAGTAGGAAAAATACATATACATGTATTTTTCATTCTGAATAAAGCACCATGCATTATTCATTGAATCCAGATTATCAGTATGTTGAAACAGGAGCCAAAGTATGAAGAAGGACAGTGAGCTAAATTCAACCCAAGACAATATACAAACCCAAAATACTAAAACAAATTGATTTGATTTGATGAAATGGGAGTTAAATATTCAGGCAAACCTTAAAATTTTTTACCCTAGTACTAGGGATAAAACCCATGGCCTCATACATATTAGGCCATCTCTCTACCACAGAACTATATTCCCAACCCCCACCTTGAACTTTTAAAGTTAACCTCACCAAAACTGCCTTCTCTGTGACTCCACTTGCTGGGTCCACTGTGTGATGCTGAACTGCATGTGTCATTTTGGTCTTACAGAGTATACTTTTGCTCATCTTTCATTAAATGCACTGGACCAAAACAGTTGAGATCATCTCACAGTTTTCTTTCTTTCTTTCTTTCTTTCTTTCTTTCCTTTCTTTCTTTCCTTTTTCTTTTGTGGCCAGCTCAGCCCACCCAGGGGGTGGGGCTGGCACAGCATATGGTGCCAGGGATCAAACTAAACCACAGTCCCTGTGCACCTGCCTAAGCTTACCTTAGCTGGCACTTTAGATTGCTGAGCTATCTTTCTGGCCAGTCCTACAGTCTTATTAACATTCATGAACAAAACCTAATGAAGTGCTTGCTTCAACAGCACATATACTAAAAATGGAATGAAACAGAGTAGATTAGCATGGCCCCTGCACAAGGATGATATAAATTTGTGAGGCATTCTATACTAAAAAAAAAAATCAAAAATTATTAGTATAGCATTTTCTTAAAATACCTTTGCTGGGTTTGATATTGAAAAATCATTTACATTATTTTCAGTTGAAAGTTTTCTACATCATTTCTCTGCTCTTAAATTAGCCCTGATTGGAGACTAACACAGGTTAGGACTCTTTCTACTAATTTCTTTCTTTTTTTACCAGAAATATTATGCATGTTTTTGTTTGTTTTGTTTTTTGGTGGAACCAGGGATTGAACTCAGGCCCTTGCACTTGCCAGGCAAGCACTTATTCTACTGAGCTATCTCCCCAGCCCTATATTTTCTTCCTACTAACAAAAAATTTTCTAAAGCCAGAGTTGGTCATTATGAACACTTTATGTTTCCCTGATATTGGGGAAATTAAATAGATGAAACTGATCCTAAAGAAATTGGAAATAGTTTTTAAATGAAGGCCTAAAGCCAGGTGCAGTGGTATGTACCTGTAATCCCAAAACTTGGGTTTATAGGAATTCAGGGACTATACAGTGAGCTCAAAGCCAACCTAATCTACATAGCAAGACCCAGCTGCAAAACAACAAAATATAAAATAACACCTGGGGCTTTAATAGAGATGTAAAGAACCTAGAACTTACAAGGGAACAGACTGAGGCTTAATTCTAGCTCTAATTTTCCCAGTCAGGTTAAAGAGCTTTGAGTAAAACAATAACCTCCTCAAAGCTCTAGAAAATGTGAAGAATAAAAACAATCTAATTAGGAACACTTAGGCCACTGTCTGGCATTATAAAAACCCATTTTTTTCCTATTTACTTGGAGTTTAACATGTTTAGCATGGAGCCCTGATTTGTATCTCACACCAAGCAGCTTAAGCCACCATTGATACATACATGACTGTCCTGTCAAGCAGCTTTTTAATAGCTTTATTAGTAACAAGTCAATAAATGTAATTAAACCCACTTGCACTGCCAGTCACCCAGTGGGACAGTCAGCAGTGAACATCAACAGTTCAAACCTGTGGTTTGAGAACTGGGGAGGGGGGGGTTCTGCTGACAACTGGGGGGGTTCTTCCCTCAGTGCTTCTCTCAAGGGCTCTCTCCCACCTTCTGTGTTACTAATCACTCATCTGTTCAATAATTGTGTCCACTTGGTTCAACAACACACCTACAGCACCTGGGAAAGATCCAGAAGGCAGTAGATTCTCCCGATATATTGGTTACCAGAATGAATCGGGCACCCCATGGATCAGACACTGGGTCCGTGGTGACAAGATCCTTGCTACTGTAGAGAGCAGAGACCCCATGAGAAAGTAACAGTTCGACAATAAATGACAATAAAATGTGAAGAGTAATGTGACAGGGAGAGAACTGGTCACCCTGACCTCTACCAAGGAGATGCCAGGAAGAGAGCTCAGTCAGTAAGTGATATGTGTGACCCCATCCCTAGGTCCAGGGAGACGAACACTTGATAGATGGCAGCTACAGACTTCCTTATTATTCACCCGAGTCGCCAAAAAAGTGCAGCCGAGGCCTCTGTAGTATTGTCTCAACGTAATCATATTTACTATCCAACTGTAGTACAACTGATTCCTTAGCTATAAACAACAAAATTACTGAACCCACCCACCTCCTGAGGCCAATTTGAAATGCTTCTTTGCTACTTATGAAGTAGACATCATTTGAATAGTAAATGCTAGGATCACATCTTTCTAATAAAGGAAAATTCTCCATGGGCCAGATCTGAACAGATGGGTCATAGAAGGTTTATTTAATAAGTGAAGTTTGGGAATGCTGAGCTTTCTGGTATCTGTTATTCAGTAAAATAAGATTCTGCAGTTTGTTCACAGTAACTTGATTTCTGAGAGGGTGTGGCCACAATTTGAGAAGTGAAAATTTAAACCTGTAAGAGTAACTTATGAAAGTAACTCACCTTTCCACTTGCAGTTTTTATTTACGGAAGAAAAGATCTAGGAAAAAGCAAGTTAGAGAATCTTGTTTTGAATTTTTCGTAAAGTTTTCCATGGAAGCTTCCTTATCCCAGATTTTACTTTTGTTTTCTCACTGCTTTGACAAGAAGCACACTCTCCCTTGTCCAGGCTGAGTTCCAGGGCTGAGGGGTCAGATGGCCATTAGCTCCCGGCACTCTTATGGTGACCTGTTTCAACCCAGACTGTTGTCCTTTAAGCAAAATGAATGGAGTAGGTTGTTAGTAAAAGCATTTTTAACGGAGTTCAAGACTGAATTCATGTTCTAAGTAGAAGTTCAGCAATGGCTCCATCTAAACATAATGCTGCTACTTTTAGCTCATGCCTTTTGGAACTGCTATTCATGCCTTAGTTACTGCAGCAATATTTGTTTTATTTTGCTTTGTTTTTTTTTTTTAATTTTGGCAGTATATTTTGGTAATACAGCAGTACTAACATGAAAACATAATGCTTAGGAAACTTTTCTGTTTTATTTCCAGGGCCCCAACTCAGTCATGATTGTCCTTGTCATGCTGTTGAATATCGGATTGGCCATTCTTTTTGTCCACTTTCTAACTTGATTGAAATTAGAAAAGGTAAGAATAGCCTTAATTTCTATACAAAATTACATTAAAAACATTCTGTTCTCATAATCAAATTTATAATTGTTTGAACAATGACATATTGTCCTTCACTTTAATTTTGGCTGTGCCTGAATGTGATTCAACGTAGTTACTTAACACTGTAACTGTTTTGACCCTTCAGTGAAGTCAATGACAACTAGTGGTGGTGTTAGCCCACAGTTCCCTGCCGTGCTGTCGTCAGTCCTTTAAATGGCATGCCCCAGTCAGACTCAGACACAGGCAAGGAGGCTTGGAATTAGGATGGGATCGCGAGAGAGATGAAACTTGGAAAATTCAGCCCGAGGACCTGTTCAGATCCCTGGGGAATGCTTATGGCTTTGGGGTTCTCTGGGAGCTGAAGCACACAGCCATGTTGGAGAGCAAAACTTATTAATAATTCTTTTTTAAAATCTGCTGAAGCAGCCCCATCCGGCGAAGTTCTTGGCATTGGCTACTCCATCTGTCCTAGCAGAGTGTGACTAAACTGGAAATGTATGGAGCTGCATTTTTTTTTTTTTTTTTTTTTTTTTTTTTTTTTGATGGAAGTCAACAGCTGTCTTACTATTTTACCATCTGACGTTTTTAGTAGGGAGCTGGGGAAACGACTGCCCGAGGAATGCAGTCGGAGGATTGGGTTGCCGTGGACGTGGTTCCAACATTCACTCCTATCTTATTAGAAGAAACAGGTAGCAGCATCACTCACCAGTCTTATGCCATGACCTGCTGCTTGAACATTTCCTGGAATGTTCTGGGAGAGAATGTTTCGTTTGCTTGTGCACGACTCTGCTAATTTTTGCTGTTTATTTAAATATGATGTACAGTCATCTACCACCTGCAATCCTGGCTGGACGAAACAGACATCTTGTATCTCAAGGAAAAGAAACAACAAAGTGCTAGAGAAGACGTGTTTATTTTGATAGCAATACATTATTTTTCATGTCATTTATTCTTCCTAAACCTAGAAAAGCCTATCTATCTTTAAATAGAGCATTCTGAAGGTGTTATGCCTTTCGAATAAAAAATAACTTATTTTAAATATTTTTAACATTACTGAGATGAATTATTTATGCACTTTAAAGAGGTGCTAAATTTTAAAAGCTGAAAGACAAGAGAATTCTAAGAAATATAGTCAAAATGTTGCATGGATTGCAGTAATCAGTGTTTAAAGGATTCGGTTTCACTGCTGACGTACTTCACAACCAAATAAAATCTTGTCAGTGGCTATGTTAATTCCCATGAAAGTTAAGCAAGATGCTATTAATAACTGCTCACCTCTTTTTTTCCCCAAGTTTTTGTTGAATACATTCAGGTAGAGCATAAAGCTTTGTTCAATCACTGCCTCTCGATTTTCTGCCTTTTGTGTTTTTCAAAGTCCTTTTATAATTTCATTTCAAATTTTAAAGGCTTAGACATTTTTATTTTAAATATTTGTCTTTTGCAATCCTTTGTTACCCTGACATACTCTGATTTTTTTTTTTTTTTTTTTTTTTTGCTGTTTTATAATTTATCCTTTGCTACTCAGAAGCATGCTTGCTTAGAAAAACTACATGGTCTTTATTAAAATAATTATTTAAAAAGCAATTAGGGGAGGAAAGGTATTGCTAAATCTCTTTCAGCATTACCTGTGGAAGGGGAGCTCTTCCTAAATATTTTCATGATTGCATGGGTTTACTCAGATTCTTTTTTACCCTCTAGCTACCTTTTCAATGAGAAGAGACAGTTCCCCTGATCCCCATGTTAGCACGGGTGTGGACCGCATGCTGTGTCACCCACAGGGTAGTAACCCAGTGGTGTCTTTTGCAGAAGTACAATATGTTGAGAATCCTGGGTGTGACCAATATGGAATAAAGAAGAAGGCAGAAAGAGAGCAAATGAAAAATTACAACTTGTATATTTATTTTTTACATTTTGCTTTGACTTTTAAGTTTAGGAAACATATTTTTACCCAAAAAAAAAACATTTTAAGTTCCTGTAAAAGTCTCAGAACTTCCACTGCTCCTTCCTTACCCTGTAGTGCTTTAATGATGGAAAGCTGATTTTTTAAAGAAAATAAAACATGTAGTCTTATTAAGTGTTTATTTAAAATGTGTAATGTTTTGGAAATCATGGGTAACAGATAATTAAAAGATATGTTTATAAAGTAAGCATGTTGGTTCCATTTATAAATATATGTATGATTTATAAGCTTTTTTAAAACAAAGCTCAAATTGTTGGTATTTTTCTAAAATGTGCACAGCTGTATTTTACATGAAGGCTCTTTCTAATGGGTTGTTATACTGTACTCTACATTTTGGACAGCACATGAAGTCTGCCAATGTACTTAATAAAACATGACTTTGTTTATTTAAAATTTATTGCTGTGAAAAAAAAGAACTCCCTATCTGTGAGTTACTTTATTTATAATCCTTGAAACCAAAATGTATAATGTACAGTTTTCACAACTGTATCTGCTCTAATAAAGAAGTTGGTTATTAATAAAGTTGGAGGTGTGCTTCTTTTGTGAGTAAATTACTGTCTTGAGTCATGTGGACATTTTTGGCAATGATGGTGTTAAAAGAGATCTGCTAAAAAATTAACAGAGACGGGGGTAGCGGATGTCCACCAGGAAGCCACATGGCAGAAGGTGGGTATAGTGCTCCTTTCTTTCCACACTTCTTTTATCATGGCCCTTGCAAATAATTTTGCTAAATCACAGTCATTACTCTGCTTAATACCCTCATCAACTGGATTAGGGTGTTTATATAGATTTTTAATGTTACTCCTATTTTTAAGAAAAACTTCCTCCTTGCACACTTCAGTTGATTAAAGGTTTTCACAACCAGGCCCAAATAATTCAAGATGTTGCAATGGTTCCTACTGCTTCAGCACACTCCTGGAAGTCAGGCACAACAGCAAGTTGGATCAACTCACTGCCACCAGCACTTCCAGCCATACTATCTTTTTGAAGCCATTTGGGTGCCCACCTAGCCTGGCTTAATAGGTAGGCAAGATGCCCATGTGTTGGTAAGAAAAGAATCTGCACCAAAACAGCCATGCCTTTCATATTCCCAAGTTCATCACTCCTGTGTAGGGCTATGATATGAGAGACCTTCATTTCAATAATGCGTGAAGTTATACTGCTAGGTTTTACCAGATCTATCAACATAAACAATTAATGTCAGCCAATCCTCAAGGAAGAGAGCACAGAAGAGATTTTTGAAACAGGCAGGAAAAGCACAGGGTGCTAGAAAGATCATTGATTCCAGATTCATGTCCAAACCACATATTGTAACAGCTACAGCCAAAGCTAGGGTAAAGCCTATGTGGTCAGGAAATCTGGAAAATATTTTTCTTACCCTTTTAATGCAGTAACTGTTTCTGAAGAGTCGTGGCGAGCAGGCTCCTTAGGCAGACACACAGGGCCATTTGCAGCTCTTTCCCCATGCTTTGGAAAGTTGGATAGCCTCATCTTTCCAACTGAATAGGTAGTGTGGATGTGGCATGTTCTGCTGGTAAATATGGTGTTTCATCAGACTGTGTTCCGTCGTCCTAGGTTTGAGAATTAACACATCTGACATTTCCCTCTCACCCCAAAGGTATTGAAAAGTAATTTAGTATTTTCATAACTTGAAGAACTGGAATAGGAAAAATGCAGACAGACAATAGTGGACAGTGATCAGTGCAGTAAATAAAGTGAACTTCTGGCTGTGGTCAGGACTAAGGGCAGGTCCTGCTCTAAAGTGTGTCCCTGGTTTCCTCAGTATAGCTATAACACCAGCTTCCCAGGACGACTGTAAGGTTGAAATGACCTTATTCATGTTGTGTTCAGTAGAGTACCTGGCACATAGTAACTGCTTTATAGAAGTTTTAACCAGGAAAATAGAAATTGCTTTTAATCTCTCAAACGTATGGAAAGATGTGGTGAGAGCCCAATCTAAAGGTACTTCTGCAAAGGTTGTGTCATTGGGAATAATGTTCTTTCTTCATTGGTTTCTTTGTGTCTCTTTCTCACTATGAAAAATCAAAGGCCATATCTAGAGTTCATTTTCTAAAACTACCATTCAGTCTTGAGAATGGAGAATATAACATTTGCTTTACAAAGAACTTTCACATTGGTGTCTCACTGAATTCTTGGAAAGTGCTTTTTCTTCCTAGTCTGGTTAATCAAGTCATTCAAGAATACTAAATCTGGTGAAAGTTTCTTCATAGTTAAATGATTTGCCCAAGATTACATAGCTGAAAAGTCTAAATATCTGTATTGCAGTCTCAGATGTGACCGAGCACTGTGCTGTTTCATTTCCTGTATTAGCTAGAATACGAGTTACTGGCCATAAAAATGTGACAAACATCCTGAAATCTAAAAATTGCAGTATAGGTCTAATGAACCTATTTCCATATCTCTGCCCTTAAGTTCTGAAATTCTGAGTTGATAGAGCTATAGTAGAGTCTAATAAAGTTGTGAATGCCACATTTTATAATCTTGTTACATGTATTGAATACTTTGCTAAAGTTTAGCATCTAGGTAACATCTTAGTATTTTCAGGTAAGAGATATCAGTTGACTTGGTATCTGTGAACTTGATCTCAGAATTAATACAGAAATTGTATGTAAGAGGAGCTGAGAATATAGGTCAATGATAGAGTCATCAGCTCATATGGTGAGCCCTGAATTCAATCTACAGTATCATGAAAGGGGAGAAGAAAAAGAAAGAAATTGCACATTAGTGACTAGAGGTTTAGATCAGTTCTGTGGTGGTGGTCTTCTAGTGCTGTATCTCGTCATTCTGTAAAACTTCTTGGCCCTTCTCCTGGATCACAAGTCTGATTTAGATGAACTTTTAGTAGAATTAACAAAGTTTAAGCCTGAGATCTGTTTAGTTGATGCTCACTTATTTATCTATTTATTTATTTTTTCTTGTTTCAGAATCTGTTTTTTGGGGGTTCTTTTAATCTTTTTGAAACAGGGTCTCGCTATACAGTTCAGGCTGGCCTTAAGCTCACTTTGGTAGCCCAGGCTGGTCTCGAACTCGCACCAATCCTCCTGCCTCAGCCTCCCTAGTGCTGGGATTACAGGTGTGCGCCACCACGCCTGGCTAGTTGATGCTCACTTAGTAAAGAATGTATCAATCCTTTAAAAGAATGAATGCAGAGATGAATTGGGTGGGTGGAAATTACAATGTGGATACATGGATCTTTCCTTGCTCCCTTCCTCATACCAGGAAGACTTATGTCACCATATTGAACTCATGATTCCATAGGGAATTCATGATGCCATTTTCTGAAGGGAAAGCAGTGGAAGTCTTCTGCTTCAGGCACATGTCACATCCTTGTCATTCATGTCACATATTAGGAGAATCTGGTAAGTATCCTCACCTGAGCAGTAAAAGCAAATGTAAGAAGCCAGAAGCCATCTAACTTTCTCATACATGGGGCACATTTGGCAACAGCATTGAATCAGAACAAGCA
Source organism: Myocastor coypus (assembly GCA_004027025.1). Taxonomy (NCBI): domain Eukaryota; kingdom Metazoa; phylum Chordata; class Mammalia; order Rodentia; family Myocastoridae; genus Myocastor; species Myocastor coypus. Next base: position 5,893 of record PVJA010036109.1, on the reverse strand, counting down.
CTGAAAAATCACCTGGCTATTTCTTAAGTTGATAACGGCCAAGAAGATGGTCAGACCTATCTACCACTGCTGTAGAGCTAACATGTGGTAGAATCCAGAACCTAAGAACTAGAGGTGGCTTTTGAAAGCAGTTTTAAAGCAGGTCACTGGACCAAATAAAAAAGTAAGCAAAGATTAGGAAGGATCAAATTCATGCATTCAAAAGTATAAACAAATACTACTTGTGAGTTGCTCTTCACTGAAAGTAGGCAAGAATTTGCAAAGTAATCTCGCATAGGAAAGCCCTGAACAGTTCAAAGTAAGTTGAAGTTATCTGTCTCCAATTTTGTACCTGTGATTTGAAGAATTTAGTATAACTTTTCATCTCCCAGTGTCAACTTTCCCATTCCCTAGTATAAAATTAGTGTACTTTAAGGTTTAGTTTTCTTTCTTTAGAATTTCTATGTAGAGAAAATATCTTTGCATGTTTTCTAATAATCGTGTAAATTTTTTCTTCATAAAATGTATTAGTAACCTAGAAAAAATCCTGCCAGACTATATTTTGGGGGTTTTCATTGGTTCACTCAAGCCATTAATGCTTTACCTATCTGGGGTCTGACATTCCAAGTAAGAAGTACATAGGCTATAAAGGAAGCGCTCCAAACCTTTGACTACCCTGGACAAACACTGAGGAATATCAGTACTTATGTGCTCAAACATCACTTCATGCTAAGTCCCTGCATGACCTAGCTCTGCCTTACACCTCACCAATAGTTCCTTATCCATCTCCCACACCAGGAATATGCTTCCTCATTCAGTTCACTGGTCAGCAAATTGAGCATATTAAATTGAGTAAAATATAAGAAATTCCTCAATTTAGTTATGCCACTATTCACTTTCTCTGATACCATTTTTTACAAAACTAACCATATCTTCCTTTTTAAATCTCACCCCACATTCACTGGGTTGGTCAGCGCTAACCATCTTGTGTTCATTTTGGGATGTGAAGGATTATTTTGGGGTCTAGCATGGAAATACTACATGGGAATAGTAATAATCTGCCTCATAATTTTTTATAGAAGTCAAAATAAATGGTAAGCTAACATATGATAGGCTCAACATGTTATTACGATGAAGACTCTTACCTTCTTTAGCAGTTGTTTATTCTGTCATTAAACATTACCTATTCAGTTGATGCTTCTTTCAAATTATGGAAATGCAATTCTACAAAGATGGTTTATTAAGCATCAGATCTTGCCTTAATGAATGTACTTTGCATATAAAATAATTAGTAGGTTGCACAAGTAAATGGATTTTTTCCTAAAAGCTAGTGGCAGACAATTAAAATTCGAAGCTCCTACTAGTCATCTGAAGATACATGTAATGATGCGTCTTATAAAAAGGTTACAAATATTCACTAACATAGAACACTCATCCTATTTGCTGAGTACATTCATTACTGTCGTAAATATTACAAGAACCACATCATAGAAAGATACAACTAAGATACATGAGAAACAAGCTTGGCAAGGGCTTACCATAATTATACTCTTGGTTGTAGGAACAAATACTTGATGTAAGTATCGTATTGTCATTGAGAAAAAGGAATGTATTAATGGATCTGCCCTTTGTGTTTAAACAGACAAATGGCTCTAGCCAAGATTTTCATAAAAATGCTAAAGTTTTCCACAAGTAGATGGCATGAACAATACACAGGAGAGAAAATACACAGGGTCAGTGAACATAAAAAGAGCTCAGCTTGACTGGTAGCCAGGAAAATGAAAATTTAAATTATAATAAGATTATTGAACCATGGTACTTTTTACATTAGAGGAGATATGCTCTAAAATTCAGATCTTTACATTGCAGCTCTGGGAAGGCTTCCTGGGCTCCCGGGCTCCCGGGCTGAGCAGTGCTCCTGCTTAGTGGCTGCTGACCATGCTGCCCTGTCTTTAGCATGCTAACCTGGAGTACAGCATTAATCTCTTTCCACCCCAAAGCTGGGAGCTCCTTGAAAACTGAGATATAGTCCTGTCGTTGCCACTAGAAGTATCCCACATAAGGTGGTGAATCAGTGTTCATTAGCTGAAGACTATATTAATAAGATATAAATAAACTCACTTAGCAAAGCATACACTAATGTAAGATTGCCATTTCTCATGGAATCCTGAGGATATAATCCCCCAGTTCTTTTATTGTGCATTGTTATCAGGGAAGATGTTGGTTCTTTTGAGGAATAGTAAGACATTTTGAGAATATGAAAGAGTACTAGCTTTTGTTTCTATTTTTGCTTTTTTAAAGAGACTAAAAATAATTTTAAAAATTCAAATAATACAGAATTTCACTAAACAAGATGATAGAAATTCAACAATGGTTATATTGCGTATTTTTGTCTTCAAATTAGTTGTTCAGATTACAAATATAAGTATGCAAAATTGGTCAAAAAATAACATTAAAAAGAACCAAAAAAAGTAAGCATTAACTGTTCCTTTCAACAGACCAGTAGAAATCAATAGTGCAATTATCCCTGCTATCCTGTATACATACATATATTTTTTCCTTTCCTTTTTTCTCTCATCCCAGCTGACAAATACTGTTGAGATGCTACTCATTGCTGGTTTTCAAAATTTATGGCTTAAGACTGGGCATGGTGGCATGTGCCTGTAATCCCAGTGCTTGGGAAGCTGAAAACAGTAGGATCACTACGAGTCCAATCTACATAGAGACCCTGTGGGCCCTGTACTAAATACATTTAAAAAAAAAAAAAAGTACGGCTTAGTGCTTTGTGACCAAGCAACTAGATCATATGTCCACCAAAGCAGATCATTAACCTTTGGTAATAATTTCTTTGTGCCTTGAAAATCCTGGCCATATTTAGGATTAGTGAGTAGCAAAATGGATGCTAAGTGCTAATTTCAGATGTGAGAGGATCTGATTTTTGCCTTAGAGTGGTACATGGGAAGTGAAAGAAATGAACAGAATAGAGCAACATTAAGGAGAAAGAATTAAACTGAAGGCATCGCTGATTTAGTGTAGAAAACAAAGGAAAAGAAGGGCCCAGCAACCCAGGTTTCTCACTGGGGCAGCTGAGTACACATTGGCAATGATCCCCACAACCCATTTTGAAGATTTTCTACAGTTTTTGAATGCCTCATTGAAAATAATAATAAAAACTATTTGTGGTGAACTGCCCTCATTCAAGCCAGACATAATTATGCTACAGCAGAGGTGTTTAAGATTATAATTTATTAGTAAGTCTAAAGTCAGTGAATATTATATCCAATATTCTCATTCTAGTTTATAATGACAAGTTGATGCTTAAGCTGCATGGATATCTGAGAACGTTTCTCTGTTGCCAGACTATGAAGGGCCAAAAAGCTTTTCATCAGAAGGGAGCCTGGGCCTTGCCTGCCGCCAGGGCTGCGGGTTTACAGGGGCTGCTGCGGCTGATCACGCTGCCCAGCCTTTCCCTGATGAAAGGTGCGTAGGAGCGTTCTGTGGAACTCGGAGCAGACTGAGAGCAGCAACAAAGTTCGGTCTTGACGTCTACCCATACTTATGGTTATTATCCAGTTAGGGAGACCTGCTTATTTACTGAGGGGATTAATATTTCTCAAGGCCATAGGAAACAAAGTAGGTAAAATCATCCTTTCTCAGCCCTTCAGATCTCTTGTCTCCTAGGAAATAATGACTACCTACCTACTCTTCCACAAAGTTGTTCGTTGATCTACAGCAAAATGATAAATCAACCAAAACTAAAATGCCAAAATCTCACCAACTTAAAAATCTCCCACAAGGCTCCAGAACAATTAGCAGGCAAGCCTGTTCTTTGCCACAGATTTCCTTTCCCACACTTTAAATCCTAGGGCGCAACCATCTAGCCTTATTCTGCCCAGGGAAACCCAACTGGGTCTTCCAGAAAATTTTTTTCTTACCTAATAAAAAGGAAAGATACCAGGAAATTCAATGCAGTCCCTCTTTTTTCTTAAGTTCTGTCATGAATATAGATTTATTTGATGCCTTATGCTGTAATAGTAATCTTATTTTCTCTTTTTATTGGTACATGTTTGTAATACATAATAACTGCATTCATCATAGGAAGCTGGTATATGTACATGACATTTCCTAATTCTTTTTAAGCCTTCCCCTCCCTCCTCCTCTCATAATCTCGTGGACCCCTTCATTCCCTTTTAAAAATCGCATTTCCTCCCGCTTGTCTCTCTCTTGGTTTATAGTGGCAATCCTGCAGGCCTGAGGCAATGAGACCCAAATCCCAAGATTCAGGATACAGACATTTGGAAACAGCCTGGATCCTTAATGACACTTTTAATTTTAAATCAATAATAGATTCCATTATAGTCTAAGCCCCTTTATAAAAGTCTCAGCCCCTATTAAAATGGCAATAATAATAAAAAATTATTTCCACTGAACTTTTTGGTAAAAACTGATTTATATTTGTGCTTCAGAAAGCTAGCCTTCCAAGCACTGCAGAACCTGAACAGACCTCCATGAACTCTGACTGCTCTCCGAAAAGTACCACTAGAACTCCACTCCTCTGCAAGCCCAGCTTCTGCTGTTAAACAGCACTAAGGACACTGCATCTGGTCTCTACCAGTCACTGAGAGCGGACTGTCTGGCAGGCCTGTTGTAAAGACCTTGTGACGCTTCCTTCATTTATACTTTGCAAGAAATAACTCAATGAAATAGTCATTATCAATCCCAGATTTCACAAATTAAACAAATCCTGCTCCATGGCATGACTTGTGTATCCGATGGCACTTACACAGCTAGTAGTAATAGGGCTAGAATTTGAAACCGGTTCTATTTTTAAAGCCTATCTCATAGGGTTTATGAGAATTGACTTCCTGGTTTCTTTTCACAGCATTATCAGCCACCATTCTCTCAGCTCAGGGACTGAAACCGGATTTCTCTCTGTCCCAGCCATTGTTACCTCCCACACATCCTGCCTCCAGTGTGTCTCCAGTGATTGCTCATCCTTTTTCATTGCAACCATTCTAATTCATCGCTGGCGCCACTAGTTGGGGGAGGGGGGGGCGGTCATAGCTGGCCCAACTGGTCTCTGGTCCCCTAGGTCCCCTCCTGCCACTGCTGCCAGGAGCACAAAGCCTGGTCTTTCTAAAACTGAGCTCTGAGGGGCAACCCACTCAGGTCCCCTTCTGTCCCTCTTCCTAGACAGAAGCTTTCTTTCTCTTAATAAATCTATTCTGCTAAAAAAAAAAAAAAAAACTGACCTCTGAGCCTCTGTCTGCCCCTCAAAGATGCATATCAGCACCTTCACTGTCCTAGAAATTAGAAGAAATAAGGTTAGATCAGGTCCTGTATTTGCAGGACCAGACCAGGCTCTTTCTGATACAAGGTTCTCCACATCTAAGGAGGAACGTCGTCCCACCACACATGCCAGTCCCTTGCTGAGTTTTGGCTTTTCACTTGTCCATGAGAACTCAGCCAGGGCAGCGCAGAGAGCAGGCCATGGTCAGGCACTGAGAATGCACCACAGAAATCAGGAGCTGAGCCTGTTCTGTTCCTGAAGTCCTAGGAACTATTCAGCATAATGGGGGCTTCACTGAACAGATCACCCAGAGTTTCCAGCTTCACACAACACAGCCTAAGACAGCACTACCAGTGGGGACTCTCAGCTTTAAAAATAATCATTTAATATTTATAAAAAAGACTGAGCCGGGCGTGGTGGCTCATGCCTGTAATCCCAGCACTCGGGAGGCTGAGGCAGGAGGATTGGTGCGAGTTCGAGACCAGCCTGGGCTACAAAAGTGAGCTCAAGGCCAGCCTCAACTGCATAGCAAGACCCTGTCTCAAAAAGACAAAAAAAAAAAAAAAAAAAAAAAAAAAAAAAAAAAAAAAAAAAAAAAAAAAAAAAAAAAAAAAAAAAAAAAAA
>PVJA010036108.1:0-21337 GCA_004027025.1 Myocastor coypus | reverse complement strand
TTGGGCCTGGCGTGGTAGGCTGGGCCAGGAACCGAACTCTGGCCTCTGAGCTTCCCTAAAGAAGCGCTTGGTCTGCTGAGCTATACCACCGGCCCTGACCACAGTAAATTCTGTTTGTTTATTTATTGTTATGGCTGGTTCAGCCTGCCCTGAGGGCATGGCTGGCACAGTATGTGGTTCCTGGCATCGAACCGCGGTCCCTGCAGCCACGTAAGCTTTCCTAAGTAGGCGCTTTAAACCACTGAGCCATCCTGCTGGGCCTCAGCCACAGTAAATTCTGAAAAACAAAACAGCTAAATTCTGAAGCAACATCCCTTACAGATATGATAGGATCAGGTCTTCAAACTCCCAATCTTACCCCGGCCAGGCAGTTCCCGAAGAGGACCTTGGCTGCGAGTCCTCATCAGTACCCTGGGCATTTGAGGAGTGATCTGTGTGCCACTCCCCACCCACAGCAGCACAGCATTTGCCTTACCTCAGATTGCTACTTTCCTATTACAAGCTTGCTTCCTTTGAGCACTTCTCAGAGAATCTGCTCTATCTCTTCCTAAAATCCCTCTCATGAGGAAGGACAATATATCAATTAAGGCTCTCTAGTGCAGATGGCCTCTAACCCACAAGTTGTCTGCTGTCCATCTGTGTTCTCGGCTCCAGGTAGCATCTCTGCTATTCTTGGTAGCTCCCAGGGCGACGAAACATAGAGACCTTTCATCCTTCAGGGTTCTCTGCTGCAGGTCTCTGTACATTTTCGAGGATATGAAGTGTCGCCTTGGCCAGTTATCCCATAAACCAGCCAGGGTTTTGCCAAGATATATTCAAATGGAGCACCGGTATACCTCTTCATTTCCTCATATGTAAGAGCATCACTGCCTCCTTAGATGACCAAAGTCACTTGTACATGACAGAATGGTGACTTGCCATGTAGCAGCTGCTCTGAATGGTTCCCTGTGTGTAATATTGTAAAAAGATTAGCAGGAGGGGATCTTGTTCCCCACTCAGGACTGCTCATCTGTTCCTTCCAGCACAGTGACCCCCAGTCTTAGCAGGGGGAGGACTTTCTCCTGTCTGTGACCTCATGGCGTCTCAAAGTGCAGGTGGACCACCGAGGAAAAGTCTGTAGGGCAGAAGGTAGAGTGAAGGAATCCAGGCATCACAGGTTCCCCTCTAATTGGGATGGTGGCTCCATTAGTACTCATTCTTGCCATGTGTGTCATCTTGAATCCTGACACCGCCTGGGACTCCTGTGCTGTGTGAGCTGAGGGCACTGCTCCACAAGACCTCCACTCCGGGCCCCCGGAGCTCCGGTAAGAAGCATGGGAGAAGCCTGTCTGCGGGACACAAGTATAGTCTTGCTCCCCTAGCCCTCGTAGTACTGGTGGGCAGGACCTGTGATGGCCCACTTGTCTATGTGCATGGTCCCCTCCCTACTTACCCAGGACCATCTACTGCCCTTCACAAGACCCTGGACCCCAGCCTTCTGGTAGCCTAAAGCATGCCATCAGAGTAAGTGACCACCTCCCTGGAAGGACAGTAAAGCAAATCATGTGAGAGGGCCTCACTTCTGCACTGTCTGGTTCTGCTCCTTCAGCTTACTCAGATCAAGGATGCTGGATCAAGAGAGCAGCCTCAGGCTCACATCCCTGCCCAGGCTTCCAAGGATGACTTGAGGGCTCCGGGGAGATGTGTGCACAGCACCACTGTCTGGGCAGGGGGTGCCCCCAGTCCTCCGTTAGGGTCCTCGCCTTAACCCTGGCACATCCTGGATCCTTATGTCTGCTGGATAGATGGGGTTCCCTGTGCCATCCTGCAGACACCCTCTCAAGTCAAGTCCCACATGTCCCTGAGATCCCTGGATGCTCTAAGAAATGAGCAGGGACCCACTCGTCACCCAAGCATGGGGACTATAGGACTCACAGCAGGACCTGTGCCCCTTCTCTGCTGTGATGAGGGAGCTCTGCATGGTCTGAAGTTTCTCCATCTTTCTCCTGGTGGGGCCTACCCTTCCTGATCCTCATCCCTGGCTGAAAGGAGCTGTTCTCCCTCGCTGAGACCAAGACCTCATCTCCTGAAGACTCCCCAAATTCCTACCCAGGTCAGAAGTGAGCATGCCACTTGGGTCCCCCAGGGCTGACACAAGGGCACAGGTAAATGCTACAAAATTATTGTTTCTGCACTGTGGACTCCCTCAGTCCTCAGGGAGATTCTGCAGCTGGGGTTTGGCAGCCCTCGGATTCCTCTGTCTGTTGACCACCTGTAGTTCCCTCTAGACTCCCCTGAAGCCAAAAGGAGACTGTTTGATTATAGAATATGCAATGCTGCTATGTGCAGTTCAGCCTTACACTCACTATTCCATTTCTAACCCATTTTTGCATGCCATTAAAATAGTAATTGCTTTAGAAGCTGGTCCTCGCTCAATAGAGTGGGTTCAGGGTGCTATTAGCACAGTCTCTGGAGCAAGAACACCTCAGATTTCCTCCTGTCCCGGTATTACCCTGGGAAAACTGCCATCTGTAGCGCGAGGTGCTGTCTTGGACTGCGCAGGAGAAAGAGGACTCATGCTGCCATATGCTACCTGTGCAGGCCTCAGTCCCATCCACTTTCCTTGTCTACCCAAAGGCAAGTATTGCTTCAGCAGTCTCTAGGCTACCCCGGACATTCTTAGAAAATGTTATTTACACTTAGATGCCTGTGTACATTTTCTAGATTTTTCTCTCCTGTTTTCCAGGGTTAAGTGGGAAAGCTCAAGTCAGCAGCCCACACTCATTTGTCATTTTGGTTTCTACATATAACACACTAAACTGTATGTCGTTTAAGTGAAATTAGAAGGTTTAAGTCAGTCTTCAGCGAATATGGAATCCCACTCTATTTATTTCAAACACTTTTTACCTGAACCAGTCAGTACAATTTTAGAATTGCCTTTTTAAAAACGTTCTACATTTTTTGGGGGCTTTTCAAAGATGTCTCTGGGATTTAATTGCTGTTGTAAATGGCATCTTGCTTGTTAATTGCTCTGGTCAGCTCTTTTGTGTGGCAAGGGTTTTAATTTGCTATAGCAATCAGCTGTCCACCTGGGGCTGAAGTTTCATTCACTAGACTCTTCTAGGCCTGGTCCTTTGAATTTTCATGACAGATAATTATATTGACATTAAACATTACTTTTCCCTATACTCTTAGCCTTTATTTATATTTATATCCATAGCTCTTGATTGTCTCATCGCTGTTTTGAAATATACAGGAGATAGCTTACATCTGAATCTTGTTCCTGACTTGAGCCATAATTCTTCTAACATTTCCCATTTAGATATGATGCTGCTCTTTTGAGGGGGTAGGATTTTCCACATGAGTTGAATGAATGTTTTTGGAAATTTCTTTCCAAAGCTTTTTTCTATAATACTACTGACATGACCAAATATATTTTTGATTGAAATCAATTTCATAAATAAATAATTACAATGGAAAGTTTTTTTGATGTTCAAGTATATTTTCATTGCTTAGGCAAAGTCTGTGTATTCATTAACTTTGTACTACGTTATGCATGCTACTAATTTCTGCAGAATATTTGCTTTCATAAGGCATTTTCCCTTACGAGTTCTTAGGGAACATGACAGAGGGTCGTCATTCCTGAGTTCTCATTTTTTAGTCCAACAGGGCATGCCTAGGAGGATGAGTTGAACAATTGAAATCTTTTGCATCCAGTGTAAGGGTTGACATCAGATGATGATTAGTTTGCTCTGAGCAAAGGTGGAACTGATCTCTCAAATAATCTTGTCCCTACATGTCTGAGGGTGGCCAGAGATTTGAATAGTTTTGTCATTTATTTACCTTGTTTTCAAGAGATAGTCAGTGTCCCTTAGCATTTCACTTGTAAAGAGCAGTATCTGTCATAGAAGCTGTGATTACAGAAGGCCTCAAACCTCCAGTAGAGAAGATACTTTTGTGACCCCAGTACATATGACCCTCAGCACCAGCAGCCTTAAATAGATGGCATAGAGGTCCAGTGGATCCCTTTGACCTGCCTACATCACAGCCACTGGAAGAATGCAGAGAAAATTGAAAACACCCTACTCTTTCCTCTCTCAACATTTCAATACACATTTTAAAAGATAAAGACTCTTTATGAATAAATCCAATAGTTATTTCTAAACTGTGGCTAACCGATCAACCCATGTCCAACTCTTTTACACATTTTTCTGAATAACTTAGTCTATTTTTAAAGATCATTTTTAAAAATGCTGTGCATGCTTGCTTTTTGTTATTGCCCTTAAATATTTTTCATGTATAAATTTCTTCCCCATGATTTTTTCCTTGCAATTGTTCCTAGATGCTGCAAAGAAGCAAGCTTTGTGTTCTTTCCTGTTTTGCATAGTCTAGAGTCTTCTGGTTGTGACACATGACCATTTATATATGTAAACTTGTGCTTCTGCATTAAATTAGCATGACTTCATACTAAAGCCTCCAGCTATCTACTGTTTCCACAAGGATTATTCTGGCCACTTTCCCTTAATTAGCTACAGCCTCTGAGTCCATCACTGCAAATGCCGGATCCCACCCACCATCCACCCTCTGTTTACTTAACGACTCAGTTCCAGTATAGATGAACTACAGTCAGAATTGTTGAACTACCCCTGTGTCCTCAAGGGAAAAGCCTTTTGCAATTAGAATGCAGTGTTTATTTGCAGTTCTTTTACCCTTCATCCTTACAGACTTCACTCTTTTCCAATGGCATTTAGGCCACTAAGTGCCTCCACACACACACACACACACACACACACACACACACACACACAGACACACACACACACACACACTTCAATGACATTGTGAATACACTTGTAACACACTTATGGTTTTCTTTGATGACAATTCTGTGTTCTTTATTGGGGTTTCCTACCTTTTAATTTTTAAAAGTTTGTATATGTTAAGGCTCTTTTTTTGTGCTGTAAAGTTCATGGTTGTTTTATGTGTGTGTGGGCCAGGTATCTAACTCAGAATCTTGTGCTTGCCAGGCAGGCCTTTGCCACTGAGCTATGTCCCCAGTCCAGGTCATGAGTTTTGACAAATGTTAGCGCTATTTTCTTAGTCCTTTAGTGCTGCTCTGAGCACAGTAATGATTGGGTAGCTCAGGAACAAAGGAAATTTCCTTCTCATGGTTCCCAAGGATGGAGGTTCCAAGGCTAAGCTGCAGGTAAATTCTGTGTCTAGTGAGGGCCTGTTCCATACTTCATAGACAGCTTTCTTTCCACATGTCTTCATATGGCAGAGGGATAAGGTACTGTGTGAGGTCTGTTTATAATGGTGCTACTCCCACTCATGAGGGCTATCCCCTCCCAATCACCTCATCTCTTGATACCATCTCACTGAACTTAGGGTGTCAGTATATGAACTTGTGGGGATGAGGACATTCAGACTGAAGCCCCCAGTGTATCCACTACAGTATCATCTATAACAGTTTCACTGCCTTTATCAATCTGTGCTTGTTCTACAGCTCTTCAGCAACTAATCTATTTTCCGTGTCTGTAATTTTACCTTTTCCAGGTAAAATATGCATAGTTTTATGCAGAAATGGCTTTCAAGTCAGATGAGTAAATGCCTAAGAGTATGATTACTAGATCTTATGATAAGATTAAATTCAGTTCTTTTAAGAAAAATGACAAACTGTCTTCCTAAGTGGTTGTCTTATTTGACATTTCCATGAAAAACAGGTAACAATTTCCACTGACTATATCTTCACTAGCAATGGATCTTGCGAATTTCTTTTTTTATTGGGAACTTTTAAAATGTGTATGGTGCTATTTAGTATGTAATTTTCTAACAGCAAAGGTTTTTCAACATTGTCATTATGATTATTTGCCATCTACATAGGTTCTTAGGTGGAGTGTGTTTTCAGGTAGTTGCCTTGTTGTTGTCCTATAGTTTGTTGTTGAGTTTTAAGAGCTCCGGTATATCTTAGAGGAATGTTCTGTTTTGTTTCTGTAATTTCATATATGTACAACAAATGTTTTCTCCTGTGAATTTTGCTTTCAGTTTGCTAACAGTGCTTTGGAAGAGCAGAGGACTTTTATTTTAACAAAGTCCATTTCAGCAAAGTTTTCTTTTATATATCACACCTTGGTGGTGAGTATAAGAACCACAACTCATGCTTATATAGATGTTTTCTTTTGATGTTTCATAGTTTTGTGTTTTTCAATAAGTCTTTGTTGTATTTTAAGTTACTTTTTATAAAATATGTAAATATGTTCTAGTTTACTATAATTATTGTTGTTGTTGTTTGGAGATATTGTTAAGGCACCATTTGATAAAAAGACTACATTTACCACTGTTGCCTTCATATCTTCTTTGAAATTAACCTGATTATACATGATTATATTTACTTCTGAGGAGTAGTGTTTCATTAATTTATGTTTCTATTTTTTGCCAAATCCATATCTTGTCGTTTACTATAGCTTCATATTACATCTTAAATTTTGAAGTGAGTTCTCTGCCTTTGTCTTTGGTATTTTATTGACTACTCTAACAATTGATTATATTTTTTAAATTTTATTAATTTTAATAAGAAAGAAATAACGAGACAGTTTCAAAACATGTTAGTAGGACAACCACAATAATTAATACAATGCGTATTGTTGTCTTCGTAGTATTTGTTCAGAGTACAAGACATAGACATGATAATTTCTTTTTTCTTTTCTATTATGGCTGGCTCAGCTTGCCCTGGGAGTGGGGCTGGCACAGCATGTGGTGCTGGGGATCAAACTACAGTCCTTGGGGTTGCCTCAGCTTTCCTAAGCAGGCACTTTAAACCTTTGAACCATCTCACCGGCCAAAGACATGATGACTTTTCTAAACACTATTAGAATCTGTATTATTTTTAAGATGAGATATATTCTCCTACATAGTTCAGGATGCCTTTAAATTCACTTATGTAACCCAGATTGGCATCAAACTCATGGTGATCCTGTTCCCTTAGCCTCTCTTCTGCAGGGATCAGAGTTCCATCTGGTCGGAATACATTTTTTTTCTTATAACTATTAAGTATTAGTTTTTTGATATCAGGAAAATAGCTAGGATTAGGGGGATATATAGGATGCATAGAATAAGTTAGAAAATCTTGTACTAACAACATTGATCTTCAAATGTGTGAACAACATCGCTATTTAGATGCATGCATTTCTTCCGTCAGTGTTCTGTAGCAGTCCAGATACAGTTCCCATATATAATACTATTAGCTTTGTATTGAAGCATTAAAAATTTGAGACGCCACTAAAAAGGAATTTTCTTGAACTTTAAAATTTTAGCTTTCATTTCTGATACACAGGAAAGCAGTTGAGTTTTTTAAAGAACATAAAATAATTTTTAAGTTTGGAAATGATACAGAATTTCACGAAACAAAGTAATAGCAATTAAACAATGGTTGCTGTAATGCATGATTCATTTTGAAATTAGTTGTCTAGATTACCGGATATAAGCCTGCAAAATTGGTTAAAACAAAACAACAACAAAAAAGGTATAAGATATTTCAAAGCATAAAAGAAAAAGAATAAAAAAAATTCAGTGTTAAGTGCTCTTTTCAGAAGACCAGCAGAAATCAGCAGTATAATTATCTAAACTATCCTGGATATACACAAATGTCACTTTTCCCCTTCTTTCTTTTGTCCTCTTTCTCATCCCAGTTTTCCTTCCCATTGAACAAATTCTTTCCCTTTCACAGTATCTATTGTACCTTTCAGATTTTACTTACCCTTTCATATTCTCACACTAATGAGACAATGCTATGTCTGCACATGCAGGTCTGATTTATTTCACCCACCAGTACACTCTCTAGTTATACCTATTCACCTAGAAAACCGTCAAATTTATGCTTTTTGTAGCTAATACTCCATTGTGCAAAAAGACCATATCTTTTTTGAACCATTCATCAGTTGATGGGCAATTGGGTTGTTTCTAAGATTTAGCTATGACAGCTTGTGTTGTTATAAACATGGGTGCATATATGCCGCTGGGGTATGATGATGTGAGCTCTTTTGGAAAAAATACCCAGGAGGGAGATAGCTCAGTGGAATGGGACCTCAGATCCTAACTTTTTAAGAAGTCTCCACATTGATTTCCATGGTGTTTATACCAGTCTATAGTCTATACCAGCAGTGAAGGATTCCTTTTTCCTCACAGCCACTCCAGTACTTGTTCCTGGTTGACTTCTTCAATCTCACTGATTTTCTTATTGCTTTTCTGTTTGCAGGCTTGTTGATTTCTGCTCTAATCTTTATTAGCTGTTTTCTTCTGTTTGCCATAGGATCAAATTCTTTCTTTTTTTTATATTTGTAAGATTAGTTATTTTAGATCTCTTCCAACATATGAATTGAAGTATTATAAATGTATTTGAAAACATACTGTGCTACCTCTTACAATTTTTGATAATTTGTATTTCATCATATTTTATGATACTTCAAATTTTCTTTTCAGGCTTCTTTTTTCACCCATGATGTATAGAGAAGAGGCTTGTTTAATTTTCAAGTATCCGGCAAGTTTAAATTAAATTCCATTTCTATATAAACATGTAATTTTTTGTAGATTTTATTCCTTTGTGACTTACAGGTAGGTTTTGTGCTACAGAATGTGATCTATCTTGATGAATATTCCCTTGACTTTATGAGAAGGTTTTCTGTTGTTGCGAATGTAGTATTTTAGAGATGATGACTAAGAACAACGTGATTGATAATGCTATTCAGATCATCCACATCCCTAATGGTGTTCTGTCTGCTTGATCTATCAACTCCTGACAGGGAGGTGTTGAAGGCTTCAGCTTTAATTGTTGACTGCTCTATTTTCTTTTCAGTTCTATCAGAGGCAGCTTCATTTATTCTGACACTTTTTTGCAAAGTATATTCACATTCAGGGTTGTTTTGTCTTGAAAAATTCACTTCTTTAGCACTGTGTAATGCCTTTCTTTGGTCCTGCTGATTTTTTCGTTCTGAAATCTGCTTTGACTGAGATTAACACGGTGATTTCAGCTTTACTTTCATTAGTGGAAACATAGGGTATCATTTTCCATTCATTGATTTTTTTTCACTTATCTACTATCTATATGTGATGTCATACAGAAAAAAGATATGCTTTTTCTTATTTACACTGACAGTTCCAGTAATTTATTTTGTGCATTTACATCACTTGCATATAAAGTGTTAAGCTATGTAGTAAGACTATTAATAGCTATCATGTTTGTAACTATTTTCTACTGTGTGCTTTTGGCCTTCAGTTCTTTCATACTCTCATGCTCATTTGCCTGGTCTTGGAATGATCAAGATATGTGATTGTAGTGAATTTCTTGAGCCTGAATCTGGGCTAACATCACTTCTGTGAAAATAATGAAAAGCTGAATGTATCCCTCACCTGCAAGAGTTCTCTAGTCCTGATTATTCCTGTCTGCTGTCCTGCTTGGCACCCTCAACTCCAGGAGACAATTGATCTTTTTGGTGTCATAATAAATTTGCATGCTATTTAAAACATTTTAAATAAATATCCAGGTATAGTATGACTCCATAATTTATTAGATGCACATTTAATTTTTAAGAAACTTCCACATATTTTCAAAAATGATTGTGGGATTTTTCATTATCACCAGGTGTATTATGAGAATTCCACCACTCTCAACAATACCAGTTATGATTCATCTTTCACATTTTTAACCAATGCAACAGACACAGAGTGGTATCTTCTTATGGTTTTGATTTTCATTTGCTGAATGACAAATAATATAGAACTTCTACCCATGGGATTATTTATCATCTATGTATGTTTTGGGAAAAGTGTCCATTCAGTTCTTTGTTCATTTTTACTAGGGTATTGGATCTTTTTTTTAGGTTTTGAGAATTAATTGTATTCTTCATATAGATCCTAATCAAATATGTAGTTTTCAGATATTTGTCCATGTTGTAATCCATCTTTGTAATGTCCTAATATTGTCTTTCCAACTACAGGAGTTTATAATTCTGATAAAGCACAATTCATCAATGTCTTTTTGCTGTGTCATGAGAAGTAGATGGCTGACCTAGTAAGCACTCAAGTTTGTATCCCAGCAACATTCAACAGTGAAAGTGGAGCTTTAAATAAAAGAGGCAAGTAATAGGTTTTGGGGGAGTCCAGGAAGGTCAAAATTCTCTTGGAACATGACATGGTGGCGCACGCCTGTAATCCCAGCACATGGGAGGCTGAGGCAAGAGGTTCGGTGTGAGTTCGAGACCAGCCTGGGCTACAAAACTGAGCTCCAGGCCAGCCTGAACTGCATAGTGAGACCCTGTCTCAAAAAGACAAAAAAAATCTCTTGGAGAGGAGGCAGAGACTTTTGTGGAATATCCATATTTACTGAGTTTTTAAAAACATTAAAGGGATAGCTGTGGCAAAGGCAGAAAACTGAGCAGGAGCTTGGGCAGTGACTGTCGGAGACTTCTCCAAGCATTGTGTTTTGCCACTTGGGAGAACTGTCCTACCGCTAAGGATGACTGTTAATAGCAGGCGTCAAGTGGCTGCAGTCACAATCTTATCCTAAAAATTTGATTTACAACCAGGTGTCCTCAAATGCAGCTGTAGCTTGCCCTCCAAGGTGTCACAGTGCAAGGGACTAATTTAGGGGTCTCCTGTGACCGTTTGCATGGAGAGTTCCACTTACTGTATGCCAGCCACCACTCTTTGAGCAAGTCCCCTAGGCCTGGGACAGATTCATAAGTAAATATAGAAAGTCAGGTTGGTGAGATGATTCAGTGGTCTAAAGCGCTTGCTTAGGCAAGCTTAGGCAGCTGGAGGTACCACATGCTGCACCAGCCCCATCCCTAGGCCAGGCTGAGCCCGTCATAACATCATAACATATATATATATATATATATATATATATATATATATATATATATATATAATCAGTTGATTAATTCTAAATCCTGCTCAGAGCTGCTCCATAGTGTTTGCCATAAATTTATCAAAATCTTAACTTCCAGTGAGGCTTTATTTTAATATGTGGATTCTAAGGAAGTAATTAGAGAGAGTGAGGTTATAAAGGTGGGGGCTTTAATCCTGTAAGATTAATATCCTTGTAGGCAGTGAATTTCTCTGTGCACATCTACGGAGGGCCAGGAGCACATAACAGCAAGATGGTGGTTATCTGCACAGGAAAAGGAAAGCTCTGGAGAAACTCACCCTTTGGCCTTGGTCTGAAACTCCAGAACAGTGAGAAGCAAATTTGTAGTGCTTTAGTCAAGCAGTTGGTAGTATTTTGCTGTAGGAACTGCAGCTCAGACAGATTTTGGTACTAGGACTACTGAGTTGCTTTAGTGAGGGCCAAAAAACATGTAAATGCAGTGTAAATTCTAGGAAATCTGTACATTACTGTGGAAGGATTATTGGTAGATACATGGGTGCTAAAAATGATTCTGATGATTTATCAGGAAGACATTAAGAGAGCTATAGAAATTCTTCCATTTAGGGATTACATTGCATCGCTAATGGCATAATATGGAATGTTAATGGCTGTTGTAGGGAAGTCTTAGATAGAAATGGAGACCATGTTATAGGGAAATGGAAAAGAAGAAGTCATTGTTAGAGAGTGTCCAGGAACTAACTTATGCATTGCAGAAGGTAGAGTACTGAAAGATGAAATGGGATACGAAGCTGAGGTGATGTCTAAGCAAAAGTTGAATGTGTGGCCTGTGTCTTACTGAGCACTTATAGTAAAATGCCACAGTAGAGAAACAAATTGCAAAATTAATTATTAAGCAAAGAAGGAACCAGAACCTGAAGAGGTGGAAAGCCCTCGCAGCTTATCCATATTGCAAAATGAAATATTTGTCCTGAAAGGGACACTAAGGGTGTGGCTGAGCAATCTAGTTTGAGTGATAGTCTGTCCAAGCATCTATAACAAAGGTATCTGAGACTGGGGAGCCTATAAATAACAAAAATTTAGTTTTCTAGGTCTGGAGGCTCAAAAGTCCAGAAATAGGACACTGGCAGATTCCATGTTCAGTGAGAGGCAGCATTCAGGCTCACTTTGCCTTGTAGCTGTGTCCTCATGTGGTAGGAGGTCCAAAGGAGGTCCCTGAGGTCTCCTTCAGAAGGCCACTACTCCCATTCTTCAGATATTGCTTCTTGGAGTCTTAGCAGCTCCCGAAGTTCCTATGCTTTCCTACCGTGATGTCAGCAACTAAGTTTCAACAGGAGAATTGGAGGAGGCACCACTACTCAGACAATAGCAATGTGTCAGAATAACAAGTTTAACCAAGTGTTCTAGCCAAATCTGGAGTGAGAAATGGGGTTATATAAGCAATGTGAATTGAAATAGTGGGAAATGGGATGAAAGGTAAAGAGGTTGTCTAACTGTTTGGATGTTACGGGATCAGACAATAGACATTTCTGGCTGAAAACATGTCCTCCTTCAAGACAAGGAAGGATTGATCATGAAGTCTAGTTAGAGAATGTCAAGACTTCCACTGTTGCCATAGATCTAAGAGATAGGCGCTTTCTCCCAGGTCTCAAAAAGTAAGGCCTCTGGCTTAGGCATGCAGTGTTCTACCACGTGGTTTCTTGGAGCCCAAGCCGTGGCCCCGTGCCCTAGGAGCACAGCCATCTCCTAGAGCCATGGGGATTCCACTTCCACCTCAGGGCATCTGAACGCCAAATACTGAATCAAAGGGTATTGTGTTTCAGCCTTCAGTTCAAGGTGAATTAGTTTTTTGGAGCTTCAGGCTTTTTTGCAATCCAGTATCTCTTCCTTGTTATTTATCCTTACTGAAATGAAAATATCTGTCCTCCACTTGTGCCTCCTCCATATTGTAGAACCACAGAATTTGTCTGATTTCACATATTCCTATGGTTTCATGTGATTTCTCATCTGTAAAAGAATTTTATCTCAGTGCACATCCAAAGTCTAGTTTCTGGTATGTCCAAACCAACGCAGTCAACCAGGCCAGGCATTCTGACTTGAGTAGAAGATTTACTGGGGGCATCAAGCAGGCTAGCTGTCTAGCGGACCAAGACAGCAGCGAACAAAGTGGGGCTGGAGGCTTTAGAGGAGGGTGATCATGTGCTAGAGCAGCCAGGTAACAACCAGATCACAAGTTTCAGGGTGAGGGGGAACAGCTAAACTTAGGTGGGCATCATTTATCTTCCTTTTAAATTTTATTTACGTCAGAAGGGAGTGAGTTGAGAACAACATAAGTCAAGAGGCAGTGAGCTGAGACCAGAGTACAATGGGGGGGGGGGGCAGGGTTGGGTTTGGGGTTGGATAGGTTACCTAGGAAACTGAGGGAAGGAATGTTTGGGGCAAGATGCCCTGGGAAGCTAAGAGGAAGTGTTTGAGGCAAGGTGCCTCGGAAACACTGAATCCTGACCTATCAGTTTCTATCATACCTAACGTAGATGGCATTTTGATGGCTCATACTAAAATGAATAGATACTATTGGAGCTGTGCAGATAGAATGACTGTACTTTGCATGTGAAAAGGACACGAATTTGAGTGTCCGGTGTGGAATGTTATGGACTAAATGCTGATGCCATCCCACAAGTTTATATGTTCAAGTCCTGAATCCCAGTGTGCTCTACATGGAAATAGGGGCTCTAACAAAGTAAGGAAGGTTGAATGCATTCATGAGGCTGGGACAGGATTAGTACCCTTTTAACAGTAGACACGAGAGTTCTCTCTTTTCCAGTCCATATATACACACACACTACAGAAAGGGCAACAGGACACAGTGCAAAGCAGCCATCTGCACACCACAGATTGAGCTATTACCAGAGACCCACCCTGCAAGACCGTGGCCAGTGACTTCTAGCCTCCAGAGTTGGAAGAAAGTAAATTTTCAGGTCATCCATGACACTGTCACATTTTGTTACAGAAACCTATGGTGACTAAGGTAAAACCAAGTGTGATGAGATTTTTTCTTCTCTCTTTTGTCCATAAAAATTTAAAATGTGAGATTTGGATCTATGAATCTTTTTGAGTTGCTTTTTTTTAACATATGGATGAAGAAATGTGTCTTGGTTAATTTTACATGTCAACTTGACCAGATTATAGTCCTTTATCGTGTAATCCAATACAAATGTAGAAGTTTCTGTGGAGGTATTTTGTAGATGTGTTTGACAGTCACAACTAACTGATTCTCAATAAAATAAAAATTCACTTCTGAATTGGGGGCTTCATCTGATCAGCTGAAGTCCTTAAGAGGAAATACTGAGGTTTCTGAGAGAAGAAAATTTGTTACAAGAGTATAATAAAAATACTTAAGCACATTACAATTAAAGTAAGATACTGTGTCACTCAATTAAAATGACTATTATCAAAAAAAGCAAAAAACAACAAAATGATGATGAGAATGTGAAGGAAAAGAAACTCGCACACACTGTTGGTGGGCATGTAAATTAGTATAATCACTGTGGAAAATAGTACAAAAGTCATTAAAAATAAAAATAGATAAAAAACGCATCCCATTCCTGATTATATTAATCAGAATACCAAATACATACTTACAAACCTTTCTTTGTGGTACTTGCTGTGGTACTATTTACAATAGCTAAGATATGGAAGCAACTTAGATTCCCGATGAAGGACTGAAGGGAAAGGAAAATGAGGTATATATGTCTACACTGTAGAAATTATTCTTCCACAGACAGGAATGAATGAAATCCTGTCGTTTGCAGCAAAATGGATGGAGCTGGAGATCATTATGTTAAGTGAACTAAGTCAGGCTCGTAAGAACAGGTGCAACCTGTTCTCACTCATGTGGGAAGCTTCCAAACAGTCCATCTGCATGTACAATAGTGATTCCTAAAGGCTGGGAAGGGCCTGGGGGAGAGTAGTGAAGGCGAGGCTGGGTTGGAGCAGTGCACACTGTAGGCATGTGATGAAATATCACACTGAATCCCTCCAACAGTGTGCATAACTTAGGCACATTAATCAAAAGTAAACCTGTTTCAAGCAAAAGAAATACCTTGCGAATTTCTGAACTCCCGGCCTGCTGTACAGTTTTAGATTTCCCAGAGGCCAAAATCACACGATCTGAGTCTAAATCTCTTTTACTGTTTTTATTTCTCTACTGCTGGAGCAAAAAACCAGAAGGCCGCCTGTATTTATATAGATCGATATGGCCACAGATAGCCACAGTATGGAGTGACTTCCCCTCTTTCCAAATGTACATCCAGTTGTTTCAAAATCTCATTTGTCTCCTGTAATCTTCATTTGCATCTTTGCCATAGGTAGTTGTTTTTGTATGCAGATAGTGTGGATCTGTTCCTGGACTTCATTCTGTTACACCGATACATTGCTACAATTAATGCACTCTCTCCGTTGTTTTTAATTTATAACCCTTAAAGTAGGGTGATTCCTCCAACCTGGTTCTCTGTTTAAATTTTCTTTCTTTTCTTTTTTTTAATTTAGTGCAGAGTCTACAGGGTCTTACTATATGGATGGAACTCATAGTGATTCTCCTGTTTTCATGTCCTAAGAGCTGGGATTATAGACGTCTACCGCCACACCAATGTCAGTCGCTGTCAGCGCTGCCGTGCAGGCGGGGTTGGCACGGCAGGCAGGGATCGAACCTCTGATGCCAGCATCTACCTATGCAGATGATTTAATCTGCTGGGCTATCTGGCTGGCCCTGTTTAAATTTTCATCGACCATTCTAGTTCCTTCGGATTTTTATATGAGCATTAGAATTATCCTGAAATGTCTTATTTAAAATATTTCATAATTTTATGTAAATTTCATTTAATGTATCAATATTTGGGAAGAATTATATTGTAACAATATTCAAACTTCTGAGTAATAAAAAGCTTCTATCCACATTTATTCAGATCTTTATTAACTAATCTTTTCTGTTTTACAGTTTTCAATCTATAGATCTTTTACACCTTTTTTCAAGCTTATCCTTTAAATTCATATTTTGTACTCTCACTTTAAATTGCACTGTTTTATTTCAGTTTCCAGTCTCTCATTATAGAAAAGTGCAAATCTAATGATCTTGTGTTTTGTAACATTGCTAAACTCAAGAACTAGTTCTAGAAACAATTTCTAAATGTTTAGGCACAAACTTTGCCATTGTCAGTAAATAGTTTTACTTTACCCCTTTCAAACTGGAGACCTTTCTTAAACAATTGTTGTGCTGGAAATAACCTCAAGAACAGTGCTGAGATGTCTACCAGCCCACACCTTGGTCTGTGAGATAATCAAACTTGCGGCGTGCTATACTAATCAATCCATCATAGAAATCAGGTTCTTCAAATTGCTTCCGTAAAGGCAAAGATTCTCCATAACTTTTGACATGAATACTTGCCCTATCTCTCCTAGGGTGTAAAACCCAAGCCTGAGCACTATACCGATTGGGATACTGAGTACTACACCAATTGGGACAAGCACAGTCCTTATCTTGTGAAAAAGACTGGAGTGTTCTACCCACTGGGACATATTTATTGACTATAGTCTTAACAGCATGGAGCTAGTAATCTCTAGCATTAAACATACAAAATGAAGAGCTCCTAAAGGAACAGTGAGAATGGAAGATGAGCTAGAAGTGCCCCTTGGTAGTAGGCAATGCCTGGTTTGATGTCAAGGCGCACAGAAGAATTTGTGGGAAGGAACTGTGATGCTCCACATCTGCACAGACTGACATCGGCAAAGGTGGCCAGGAGGGATTTCAGGTAAGCCATGTGACTAGGTAATGGTGGAAGGAAGAGGGGAGGATATGACGTACCCCTGTGTGAGGTGTCTTTGGGGAGGTTGTGGAAGAAAGAACCTCTCCCTGCCATATGTCACCAAAATAAGCTTTGGGGAGATGAGCAGAGGTGGCAAGTCAGTTGGAAAGCCCTTAAAAGGTGCTAAGAAACTCCTTTTTTCGGCCAGACTGTCTTGCCATCCTTATCAGACCCCCTTTCCTCATAGACCTGTCCAGATGGTGCTCTTTGATGTCTGAGCCTCTCCATCACAGGGCTGGATGGGTTGCACATACAGCGTACTGACCCAACAAAGCACACACCATGGTCTCTCATTGCTCTGGAGAGGGGTGGACAAAAGTAGGCCAGAAGTTCCCCGGTAAACCACTGGGAAAACATGCGGCAAGATGGCCAGGATGCCACCAGTGTCCAGGACCGATATTGAACAAGCAATACAGAGAGCCATGAGAGACCCCTCCTGGACCCAGGCCCAAAGCTAAAGTGAGTGGAAGCACACAAGCTCCACCTGTTCTGCCCCTTGAATTCCCCATCAAGACTGTGCCATCCTCCCGAAGCCACTGTGCCCATCCCTCCTCCAAGCCAGGGTCCTTCTGTGTAAAACCTGCCTCCTTCCATGTAAAACCTTGCTCTTTCTTTACTTTCCAAAGATGGAAGTTTAAGTTAAGGAGTTTGGTATTATTTTCCAGTATAAGTATCTACATATCCTATAGAATTTGCCAAGAAACTAGCTTAGCTGAATCAAACAAATTCTAATAGATAATATGCACATATTTCACTGTCATTTCAGTCAGTGTATTTAAATGTTTTTCATGTGACTTTCTTTAACTCACTTTTAAAATTTTTAAATGTTCAATATTTAGGCATTGAATAATTAGCATCCAATTTTGAGTTTTAGTTGAGTTACATTATGTCCTAAGAAAATATTTCCATTATTTCTGTTCTTTTCAACATGAAAATTTTGTCGTACGCCTCAGAATACATGCTCCCCTGCAGAACACTGTTATTTTCCTGAAAAGTGTACATCAAGAGCAAAAGCATCAAACCTTTACTTGCCCATCCAGCTGCCATGTATGAAGCACAGTGCCAGGCCTTTTGGCATCTTGTAGACACAGGGTGGTTTCCAGAATGGTGCAGATAAAATATTTGGTAACTAAGACCAGTGAAAGAGGCCACTGTCAGATGACAGTCTTGTGCTTTGTCATACTGCAACTCAGCCACAATCACCCTCCCTGGGTATAGGGATTAAGGACACAGCGTGAGAGGGCCCTCGTGGGTGACAGTCCATTGATTTTACTCCAGAACTTTTGAAATGCTGTCTGAAACTGCATCCCAATGTCTTTCACATACACAATTGCACCAATTCTTTGTTGTAATTTTAGGGGGAAAACAGAAAGAGGTTTTCTATTTCCAATTTTGTGAGTCTGAAATCAGGATATCAAGGTGGAAAAATGTCTTGCACAAGCTAAGTGGCCAGGACTGTGCTGTTTCTGCCTTATAGTGGGACCTTTTCCATAGCTGACTTAGTGGCCCACGTGGGCAGACCAGAGCCCTGCTCTTGAGCAGCTATGGATATCTGTCACTTTTGCAAGGAATACTAGAGGCCAAAGAATTGTTGTAAATGGCAAGTGGGGCTGTAGTAATGACTATCAGGGGCTTTTATGGTGTCTATTATATGAAGGAAGAAGTTGAGAACCAGAGACAATGATCTTGCCTAAGACTACCAGCAAAACCATTGAGGCAGAGCTGAGCTGCCGAAGCTCGCTAGATGTGCGTTCTTCCCAAAGCTTTACTGCTCCCTGTGGTTTCACATGTCCATGAGTGTTTCTGAGAGGATGGCACTATTCTTGGGTTTCCCTTCCTTGCATTTCATACTCCATGTCAACTGTCCCACCAGCCTCTCCCCACCTATCCAAGTTCAACTCCACTGGCTCCTCAGGATGCTTCAGTGGCCTCAGTGAGCCTTGTCAACAGCCTTGAGAAATGTAGTCTTGAAAGGTTACCTTCTGGAAGGCTTAACTTTCTCCATCCATGCATTAAGCATGGGTGCTGCGCTAGAAGGTGACTCCATCTCTCCCATCCTTTCTTCATCGTCACAAGATGCTACCCAGCTAATAGCATCCTTCCTCAGAGTCTAACCCTTCTCCCGAGCTTCAGAGCTGACCATACCATTGTCTCCCAGGTCCCATTCTCCATTTCTTCAGGCTAGGGGTGGTGCAGATTTCTGCTGGGTTGACTCATCTTATGCTATTTTGTTCCTCAGTAATTCCATCTGCTCTGTAGCTGGTTTCCTGTGTTACATTTATCTTTTTATAAAAAATTAAAGTGGCTCTGTCTCCCTTGCTAAACCCTGATACAGGTTTTATTAATCCTAACCTGCCTCACTGCAATAACTTTTCAGGAAGTCATCCTGATTTTCACTCTCTTCCTCCCTCAGTTGCTCCTAACAGTGCTGACAGAGTAGGATGTCTTAGGCTAACTTTTCCTAAAACACTTCAGTACCTCCTCATGGCCTGCAGAAAGGAGTCTGCCTTGGTTTGCTGTCTTGCAGGGGGATGGAGTGGAGAAGGAACTGTTGCCGGTGTTTGAGTGCCAGATGGGCATCAAGATAGCTAGCGAGGCATGCCCCTTCAGGGCTGGCAGAATCTCATATTCCTTTGTCACAGGAAGGAGAAAGAGTGTGCTTGGAAACAAGCTTTGTAGAATGAAGATTTCAGGACTCCGTGGTAGATACAGCTCATTGGAAGCTCCTAATTCACCAGCTTCCTACATTTCCATGAGATTCCTGTTCCAACAGCAGCTGAGTGTCCTATAGAATTGAGTTAAGCAATTACTTTTGGTTTTATATTTCCCATTGCTTTTAGTGAAATCATAGAAATTTAAAACACTAGCAATATAGTTGCACTTTGAAAAGACTGAGGTGTTTGGGATGATACAGAAGGAAAGAACAAGAAAGGAGGGGAGGGTGAGTCAGCACATACAGTACATGCTGTGTAACCCTGATCATGCGAGTTTAGCTTGGGAGTCATAGGAGCTAGTGTCAGCGATTTCCAGGCTTCAAAAGATAATAATAGGCCCACAGTTCATGGAAGCATAACTATTTCCAATGATATGTGAAAGTCACTGCCTTAGGGTCACTGCATAAGGAGGACGAGATGGACCTCAGTGAGCACTATCTTGAGTCAGATCCTAGCCGTAAAGGCTTGATGAGTGGCTTCTTGCAGGTGTGGAGACTTCCTTACGTTGATGGCCTAAGTACACTTGCTGGTCTTGCAATTTCTTGGCTCAATGTTTTACTGCCGTTGTTCTCTGAGACTTCGGTGCTGCGGTCCTTATTACAATTTGTGCTGGACCCAAACCCTTTGCCTTTGCCACTCCCTTGATAGCCATTTGGATATTTACTCATTTATCCAACAACCATTTACGGATAACCTAACAGGTTGTAGTAATACACTGGAAAAAGGAATAGATTTGTTTCTGCCACTGTGAAACTAAAAATGAAATCTGGAAGGAAAGAAGATGAACAATCAACAAATAAACATGGTAATTTTCTATAATTACAATGGCTTGTAGAAAATAAAGCCGAGTAACAGGATATTGTTTGAGGTGTTGGTAAAGAGATGGTAGCTAATTTGTATAAGAAAGGGAAGGTCTTGAGTTCAGACTTGAATAATGGGAAGGATAAAGCCACACCATGTTTCTTACAGGGACATGATTTTGGAAAGAGACAGTAAATGCAAATGCCTCAAGGCTGAAAACAACTTGTTCAAAGGGCAGGAAGAAAGGTGATGCGCGTGGAATGGAGCAACACCGCCACAGTGCTGCCGAGTCTCACACTCATGCAGGAAACATCATCTACAGTAAGGAACTCCCAGGCAAGAAAAAGTCCTGCAGGCCAGTCACACTGCAGTGGCCTGAGTCCCATGCCTGCTCTAGAAGAAATCTTGGTGACCTAAAGAATGGAATGTGTTAACTAGCTTGTGTCAGGTCAAATATTTCTCACCAAGATAAAGGGGTGCCAGCAAAGATGGAATTAAGTTTTCAAGAAGCGTGGGAGATGAGAAAATTTCTGGCACAAGGCAGAAAAGATCTGAGCTAGAAATAGACATCTGGGAGTTTGTAGTTTACATCTAAGGCCACTGGGACAGAGGGACATTGAACAGATAGACTCCCTGAGAGTAGCAAGAAGAGAGACAAGAAAGGAGGCTTGAGGACTAAAGCCTGAGAAACCCCTGCATTTGGAGAGCAGAGGAGCAGCCCAGAGACTGTGATGTGGAATTTAAGAGAAGAAAGTGTTGACAAGAAGGAGGGAGCACATCGCAGAGGTGAATATTGAAGTTGAAGACAGGAATGAGACCTCGATTAAGCAACACAATATTCATTTCTTAGGATTTGAAAAAACCTTGGTGGGAAAGTGAGATATTATAGACACAAGTATAAATAACTCTTTCAAGTAGCTTTTCTGTACAAGCAGCATGAATTGGAACGCCTAAGTCCCCACAAGAGCAGGTTCCATGAGGGTCAGGTCTAGGACTCTATGCTTCTTATTGCTGACTCTCCGCACTTAGAACTGCTCTTAGTATGAAGTAGGTATCCAACTGGTATTCTTTTTTTTTGTCTTTTTTTTTTTTTTTTTTTT
>PVJA010036107.1:6523-21435 GCA_004027025.1 Myocastor coypus | reverse complement strand
GCTGCTGGGATGATGGGTGAGTGCTGCTGGGATATGGGTGTGAGCGCTGCTGGGATGATGGGTGTGAGCACTGCCGGGATGAGGGGTGTGAGTGCTGCTGGGGTATGGGTGTGAGTGTGCCGGGATGATGGGTGTGAGCGCTGCTGGGATAATGGGTGTGAGTGTGCTGGGATTATAGGTGTGAGTGCTGCTGAGATGATGAGTGTGAGTGTGCTGGGATGATGGGTGTGAGTTCTGCTGGGATGATGGGTGTGAGCGCTGCTGGGATGACGGGTGTGACTGCTGCTGGGATGAGGGGTGTGAGCGCTGCTGGGATGATGGGTGTGAGTGCTGCTGGGATGACGGGTGTGAGCACTGCTGGAATGACGGGTGTGAGTGCTGCTGGGATTATGGGTGTGAGTGCGCTGGGATGACGAGTGTGAGTGCTGCTGGGATTATGGGTGTGAGCGCTGCTGGGATGACGGGTGTGAGTGCTGCTGGGATGACGGGTGTCAGTGCTGCAGCAGCCTGGGCAGAGAGCCTGAGTCAACCTAAGGGAGACAGACCTGTTCTCGGAGGCCACTGTTTCTGTTATTCCTCCCTTCGGCTCTTTCTGCCTTCTACTGCCATGAACGGCTGCCCTCTGCCACGTGCCTCTCTGCCTTGGACCCAGCTGAGTATGGACTGAAACCTTCACTACGAGCTACATGAACCTTTCCTTCCCCAATTTTCAGTGTCAGCTATTTGTCCCAGCAATCAGAGAAGGGTGAGACACTTGTCAAAACCAAGAGTGGCAGGCTTCTCTGGGTTAATCCTAACTCTGAATCTGTATGACCATCATGTGACAAGTTTTGGCCACAGAAAACATGTTGATGAGCCTTATCTACCCCAGCCACTATTTGTTCCCTTTGTAGAGGTACACAGCCTGTCAGAACAGTTGAATTATTTTTAGCCTGCAAATAAATCTAATGGAGCAAATGCTTTTGAGGTCACCATTTGGCAAAAGGTGATATCTTTATTTAAAAAAGAGTAAAGGTCTAATTTTAAACTGATTTTTTAAAAATAGGCTAGGTTTGTCCTATAAGCATCTCTTTCTGTTTGCAAAATAGTAATTTATTGTATTTTTGAATTTTTAATTGCAAAAATGTGAAGTCAGGTGAGAAAATTAGTTTTATCTTTGTCATTGTTTTTTTCAATAAACATTACTGGTTTCTTTTTTCTTTTCCCCTTTCTTTTTTTAACAGTTGACACATTGCATATTGTCCTCACAATAGTTCTACAGAGCACAGTGTGTGGGCATGACCCACCTTCCTATTGATGTTGCTAAGAAGAAAAAAAAAAAAAGAAAAAGAAAATTCTTCTCTTTGGACTAAGAGGAAGCAGATGCATACACAGTCAAATGTTCTGCAATTGCAGTGGGCCACCAGTGAAGCTTGCAATGCTGGAGGCTATTGATTCAAGCCTCCTACAGCTCATCTCATCAATCTAGTTCTGTGTTTCATGCATTGTAATTAAGCTTTTTTTTGCTGGGTGATCAAGGGCAAGTCAAAGCAAGACCTGTATAACAAAACATTCATTTTTGTATCTTCCAAGGTCAAATCCCCTCAGGACTAAGTTTGGGACTATATACAGTACTTTGTAGAACTGTTGTTAGTGTCAGCCTTTGGGACGAGTCACAGCCATTGCTTGGCCAGTTTGCTTTCTGTGAAAGCCTGAGAGGATGTTTTTCTCTGGGTGACTCTCCTTAGACGCACTATAGTTCATTTATCCCTTTCCTCTGAGGTCCCATAATCTCCTTGACCAGAAAATTTGAGACACCTCTGAGTTATAGGATATTACAGCACAGGTTCTCTCATATCCCGAGTCCCTACTGGCCTTGAAGGGCTAGGGCCATAATATTGGCTATCCTCATAGCCCTAGTTTTATCTTCGTCAGATAAATTGTTGTCCTGAACAGAGTGGGTAGCACACAGCTTTGAGTATTGACTATCAGTGTAGAACAAGGTTTTAGTAAGCAGTTAGAATATGTGAGCTAAATTGCATGCAATCTAAATGCTAATTATTCATTTATTAAAAATACCAGAGTTATGCCAGGTGATAGCTCAGCAACATAAACACCTGCCTGGCAAGTGCAAGATCTTGAGTTCAGTCCCATAAATGCCTCACAAAGGGTCATGTGTTGAACATTTGGCCTACGGCTGATGGCACTGTTCGGGAGCCTTTCGGTAAGCAGGTGGAATCCTTCCAGAAGTGGACCTAGAGAACTGAAGTTGGGTCACTTGGAATGTATGCTACAGGGTGCTTGGAGCCTAGTGCTTTCTCTGTGCCTGTTTGCTTCCTGCCAACCCTGAAGCGAGCAGTGCCCTCTATTACGATCTCTGTATTAGCCAGTTCTCCCATCATGGGGGAAAGTAACGCCCAACCTCCACAAGTTACAGGAGCAGAGCTTTTTGTTTCTTTGTTTGTTTTGGCTCCTGGTTTCAAAATTTTCAGTCAATATTCAGCCTGATCCACGGCAGAAGCAGCATAGCACAGGGGCCAGGCTGAGGAAAGCTCCTCCACATGTGGAACCCAGGATGAAGAGAGAGCAACCGAGTTCCAGGCCACCAGCCCAGCAACCCACCCCTTCTGATGAGCTCCCAGCCCCCAGCACCACAGCGAGCTCTAAGGCCATAGGGCTATCCTGCTGCCCAGTGCTCGCGAAGTCTAACCACCTTGGGAGAGCTCCACCTTGGAGCACAAGACTTTAGGGAATGTATTTTAGATCCAAACTGTAACCTTCCTCCCCTGGCCACCAAAAGGCTCATATCCACGTCATTATGCAAAATACATTAATTCCATGTCAAAGAGTTGCCAAACCCTTACCAGTTTTGACATCACTGAAAAGTCCAAGTCCAAGGAGATTCTGAGACTCAAGGCAAATTCTTAGCTTTGAACTCCCATAAAAATAAGAAAGCTAAGTATTTTCAATATACAAGGTAAACATTTCCATCCCAAAGTGGAAGAATAGAGGGGTGGAAAGGGTTTGGACCAAAGCCAGCAGGAAAAAAAAATAAATGTTGCAGCTCCACATCCAGTGCCCAGAGCAGGCTGTGGTGAGCTGCGGACTCCCAAGGGTTTGGGCAGCCCCACCTGTGGCCCTACTGGTTGTACATGACTCCTCTTGGGCTGGCTTCACTCACCGCCTGCAGATTTCCTAGGCAGATGTTCCATATTCCTGGAGTCTCCAGCTTCCTGGAGACTGCTCTCATGCCTCTACATACTGCTTTCTTGGAAACACACTGCCAGGCTTCCTGGGCCCTCTTCTGAAATGTGAGTGGAGGCCTCCACGATCCCATAATTCTTGCCTTCTACATGTATGGGAAACCAGCACCACACAGAGGAAGTCAAGGTCATTCCCCAGCTTGAGCAGTAACCGCCCCCCTGTGGATCATGGCTGCAGAGGCCCCTGGGTGCATAGATGCCTGAGCGCTAGGAAGTGAACCCTAGACTGCCCTTCTCAAACAAGGGGCCCAGGGGCTCTCTCCTCAAATGAAAGTTTTACCATTTTTGTGCCCTTGCTCTTGGGGAGGGTGGGGTCTTGCTGGTCCTGAGACAACCTCCAGCTATCACTCCTGTTGTCCTGATGCAAAGCAGTTGGCTTCTTTTTAATGCTAATCTGTTTTGCAACCATAATCTCCTTTCACCAGCTACTCAGGTGCTTCCTTTCTGGTGAAACTGCAAGCTTTTCCCATCTTATTTTTGTCCCTTATTTTCACTGTAGACATGACTAAAGCACCTTGACGTGTCCATTCCAAAGCCTGAACATGGGGTTGTCTTGAAAAATTCCCCCACCAGATTAATCAGTTGTCTACCTTCAAATTCATCCTTACACAATATCTTAGGACATAGACAAAATGTAGGCGAATTCCTTGTGACAATGTCACCTGCACGGCCTCTAGACGTTGGCAATAGAGTTCTTTCCAAACATAAAGCTAGCCTTTACTGTCCACATTTCTATCAGAATCTAGTTGTGTGTTGCTCTGACCAGAATTTCTCATCAGTCTTTGCTCATAGAAATTTAATTATCCTCCAGCCAGCATCTGCAAGCCATTCTAAACTGCTCCCATAGGACAACTCCAAAGGCTTCTGGACTATACCATTAGGTACAGTCACACCTGTGACCTCATTCCTGGAACTGTTTTCCTGTATTAGCAACTTTTTCATCATTGAAAAGAAAATATCCAACACTTGCAACTTGAAGGATTAGAAATTTATTTTGCTTACAGTTTCCGGTACATTGTGTCCAAAGTCAGCTTGTTCCTAGGAAAAATTTGCCTGGCATATGGTGGGCCTGGCAGTAGAAGTGATTTAGCCCATGACAACCAGGAAGAACAGCAAGGAAAAGAAAGGAAGGCCAGAAACTCTGGTGCACCTTCCCGATCACCCTGCCGGGGAGCTGGCCCTCTAGCGAGGCCTCGCCCCCAGCTAGCTATGAACTCATCTGTGGACTCGTGTCTTGATGGGTGAAGCACCCTCCACCCCGCCATTCAGTCCCTCCAAAGCCCCACCTATAAACACAAGAATCTGGGGGACATTTTACATCTAAACCATGCCAATCTATGTTCTATCTCACCACAGACCCAAAAACAGAAGAGCTGGCCTCCATGAGCCAAAACCTCCAAAACCATGAAGAGAAACACTTGCCCTCACTGGAGCTGACTTTTCTCAGGTGTTTTGTCACCATGATGGAAGGCTGACTAGTCAGCAAAGAAGTTTGTGCCCAAAATACGTTGGAACTCTTGTAACTCTACAATGAAAAGAAAAGTTTTCCAGTTAAAAAATTGGATCCAGGAGCAGGGAGATAGCTCAGTGGCATAAATGCCTGCCTGACAATGTAGGGGCCTGAGTTCAGTCCCCAGTACCACACACACACACACACAACTGTACAACTGGCCAAAGACACATGAAAAGATGCTCAACATTATAATCACATTATAATCATCAGAGAAATGCAAATCAAAACCATGATGAGATGTTATTTCATGCCCCAAATGTAGCTCAGAGAAAAAAAGATGAGCAATGATAGAGAAAGATTAGAATCCTCTTCTTTGTTAATAGGTAATTAAAATAGTGCCACAGCTTTTTGGAAAATAATAAGACAATTCCTCAAACAAAGAAAAACTGCAATGTATACACACAGAAACGTGTACAGGAATCTTTATGGCAGCACAAATTATAATAGCCAAAATGTAGAACATGACCCAATGTCCATTAAATGATGACTAGATCAACAAAATGTGATGTGCTCACGTAGTGAAATGACTTGCCGTAATGAGAACCAATGCACTGGTGATGTGCTACAGTGTGGGCAAAGCTTAGGAAGCTTGGGATGGCACGATTCCCAGAGGAGCTTGCGCTGCTAGGGCCCATTTACGCGACCTGCCTGAGGAGACCTCTGTGAAGACAGAAGCCGGTGACTAGGTGCCGAAAGGCGGGGAAGAGGAGATAAGACCCGAGGGCCTTAGCTAAGGGCTGCGCGGGTTTTTAAGGTAACAGAAATATTCTAAGCTTGTGATGGTTTCACGCATATGTGAATATACTAAACACCAATGAACTGTACATTTTGAATAGACAAATTATATAACATAAGAATTCCTTCTCAATAAAGTTGCTAAATGAACTTAAAACTTTTTTATTTAAAAACAGAGAAGCACGGTGGCGGACTGAGGGCTTGGGGTCTAGGTGAGAGTGTGGTGAGAGGCAGGGGCTTCCCCCGGGATTCGCAGGGTGCCTCTGTGGCGGGAAAGCTCCTCAGCGGTGGTCCTTGTCCTGTAGGACAGAGCCGCCTCCAAAAACATGAGTTGTGCATGCAGGGACGACATCTTATGCAGTAGGCCCAGCTGCCTGGGAGCCTGAGGGAGGAAGACGACATGGTCAGGGCCATCCTGAGAAGCGCAGCCTGACCTCGCCTCAGAGAGAAAGAGCGCTGGTTCTGTGGGCACAGCCATTTCAGAGTGAAGAAAAATTAAAACTCAAAATCTAAAATAAATTGAGTTTTTAATTAATTAAAACATTGATTAAAGTTATTGGAGGATGTTTTGTAAAAATAAATTTCTTTTGCAATTTTCTTCAATGTGTAGGCTTAAAAATGTTTCACATGTTTTAATTCACTTTTTAAATGTATTTAGCACAGGGTCTACAGGGTCTCACTACACAGATTGCTACAGTGATTATTCGGTTTTCAGCCTCCCAAGCATGGGGATTATAGGTGCACACCACCACACCCAGGCTCAATGGCACCTCAGCGCACCCTGTGGGCAGGGCCAGGGATCCAACCCTGGCCCCTGTGTCTGCCTAAGCAGATACCTTAATCAGCTGAGCTACCTGACTGGTCCTTAATTCACTTTAGTAATATAAAAAGCCACTTAAATGTGCAAAGAGAATTTTTTAATATTGACTTGAGTTGATTAGCTTGCCCTATGGAGGTCCTGTAGGGGGGTATGGAGAGACCACTGGGGACTGGGCGCTGCCCTGGGTGCCATCCTGGGCTCTGTCCTGGGCTCTGTCCTGGGCACTGTTCTGGGCACTGTCCTGGGTGCCATCCTGGGCGCTATCCTGGGTACTGCCCTGGGCACTGTTCTGTGCACTGTCCTGGGTGCCATCCTGGGCACTATCCTGGGTACTGCCCTGGGCACTGTTCTGTGCACTGTCCTGGGTGCCATCCTCGGTGCTGTCCTGGGTACTGTCCTGGGTGCTGTCCTGGGTACTTTCCTGGGTGCCATCCTTGGTGCTGTCCTGGGTACTGTCCTGGGTGCCATCCTGGGTGCTGTCCTGGGTACTGTCCTGAGTGCCACCCTGGGCGCTGTCCTGGGTACTGTCCTGGGTGCCATCCTGGGTGCTGTCCTGGGCACCATCCTGGGCACTGTCCTGGGTGCTGTCCTGGGCGCCGTCCTGGGCGCTGTCCTGGGTGCTGTCCTGGGTGCCATCCCAGGTGCCATCCCAGGCGCCATCCTGGGTACTGTCCTGGGTACCATCCTGTGCGCCATCCAGGCGCCATCCTGGGCGCTGTCCTGGCTATGTGAAAGTCAGTGACAATGGTATCTACTGCTCCCTTCATTCATGTGCAAACTGAGCAAACTCTGCCCTGTCCTTACGAAGTTATAGAATAATTGATTAGAATTATGAAATGAGAAAGCATTTAGTACATGCTAATCACTCCCAATGCCTGTCACTGTTACTATTTTAAGCTCAGCATTCATTATTTGCCCTAATACGCATTTTATCTGTAGTATACACAGTTAGGGATTTACTCTACCCCCAACACATGCTTCCCTAAGCACCCTGTCAGACTGACCATTGATTTAAGTCTTTACAGCACAGAGAGTTTGCTTTATCTCTAATACAGAGACTATGGTGTTTCCCTGAAAATGGGGAGAAACAAGCGGATCCTTTCAATCCAGGACTCAGAATTTCACACTGAGAATTACATCATGATTAGTCACACTGTATTTTGTTGATTGTGAAAAATAAATGATTTCTTTATGTCCTGAGTAATAGGAAATCACTAGATACCTTGTTTGTTTTGCAGGACTGAGGTTCGAACTCATGACCTACACTCGCCAGGAAGGCACTTGTGCCATCGAGCTATCTCCCCAGCTCCTGCTTAACATTTTAATCAAGAGAAAAAGCACGGATATCCCTAGGGAGGCTGAGGCAGGAGGATCATTGTGACTTTGAGACCAGCCTGGGCTGGGGAGCTCAAGGCCAGCCTGAACTGCATAATGAGACCTTATCTCAAAAAGCCAAATATAAGAACATAATAAAAAAGACATAAGGCATGGAAAGCTAGGCTCATGGAGCCTCTCTCTTTCGCCCTCTCTCTTCGCAGCACCTACCGCTCTTAGAAAATCAACATTTTCCCCAAGGCATTGAGGTTCTTCTCTGTAATAAAGTCTTTCCAATCTGAAAAGTAGGAATTTGGAAACAGACACAACCCATGGAACTTGAACGTGAAGGGATTTACCGACTCATAGTTCCGTCTCAGGTTTAGATCAGCAATCCGCTTGTGCTCAGCGTTTTATGTTCTCTGAGGTAAGTGATCGTGCTTTCTGCTGCTGTGCTGCTTCCTTGCCCCGAGAGAACAGGTTATTTGGCCACCACTTAGGGCGAGAGCTCTTCCTTTTCTCTGTGGATTGGCAGTGAGGCTCCTCCAAAAGTCAGCTGACCACGGATGTATGGGTCTGGACTTCCTGGACTCGCCGTTGTGCTTCATGGCTTTCTTTTTCCATCTTGATGGCAGTACCATGCTACTGTGATGACGGCGGCTTCTTGACATGTGCTCATATCGGCCAGTACTACCTTTGCCATGTGTTTGTTTATTTATTCCTTTCTAGTCCTCTGAATTTTCATATGGGGAATGAAATCTCCTTGCCAATTTAACCAAAAGCATCTGCTGGGACTTTTATCGAGATGGTGTTTACACTTCAATTTGGAGATAATTGACATTTTGATAATATTCATCTTATTGCTGCATAGAATGTATATTTTTATTTAATCTTTCTCGGCAGTGTTTACGAGTTTTCAATACGTCGGTCTTCGCGTTAAGTTTCATAGAGGGTGTTGCTATGTGGATTTTGTTCTCATACGCTTTCTTTGGTTTTGATATACTGACCCCTGGGCTGAGAGGGGAAGTACTCATTTCTCTGTAATTCGCTTGAGTTTTGTAGAATTAGTATTTTTTCTTCCTTTGATATTTGTTCAGATTTACTAGAAAAGCTGCATAAACCCTGAGTTTTCTTTGTAATATGATTTTAATTTCTGATTTCTTTAACAAGTGTGAGTTTGTTTTAGGAACTGCATCAGCTTTATCCCGCAACGATCTATAGATGTTCGTATTTATGCTTATTTTGAAGTACTTTATAATTTGCCTTTGACTTCTTCCACTATCCAGGGTTTATTTCAAAGCGTGCTATTTAGCTCCCAAATATTTGGGGACTTCCTAGCTGTCCTTCTGATATTGATTTCTCATTTTATTGTAGTAAAAGAACATTCTCTGCATGATTTAATCGTTGCAGAGATACACGCCGTGGCTGACTTAGAAAGTGTTCTGCTCGGGCCCTGCTCCAAGCGTGCACGAGGGTGCACGCGTTTCACCGTGCAGCCTCGGTCGGGTCACACTGGCCACGGCCTCGCTCAGCGGCCGTGCGTCTGCTCACCTCGGCGGTGCGCTGCAGTTACTGGGCTTCCGGTGCACCAGGGAGGCTTCGCAAAGGGGGCGCTGCTGCGGCGTGACCGGTCGGGCGTGGGGGAGCGCCTGCCACTGTCACAGCGGCGACACTGCTGTGTTGATCACATTCGGAAAGGCGACGCTGAAATGCGTGCGCAGCCGTCTGATCAGCCGGAAACGTGCAGTGGGGCGAGTACGGGGCCCAGCGGCTGGTGGGCATGCGACCCCTGCTTTAAAAAAAAAAATCTGTTGTGGCTGGGGAGATAGCTCAGTAGAATAAGCGCTCGTCTGGCAAGCACAACGGCCTGAGTTCAGTCCTCTCCAGTTTTAGAAAAAAACTTTCTGCAAAAAATGTTCCACCGGATACACATATGTCTTCTGCGGAGAAAGGATTTTTTAAATCTGTCTAAAATATCTTAAAAGCCTAGGCACAGTGGTGAGCACCTACAATCCCCGTACTTTAGGAAGCTGAGGATGAGAAATTTGAACCCATCCTGAGAAACTTCATGAGTTAGCAAGACTCTCTCTCTCAAGAAAGGCAGAGGACTCGACGTGTAGCTTCAGGTGGAGGCTTGGCATTCTGTCCTCAGTTACTGGAAAAAAAACAAAACAAAACAAAAACGTTGAAAGCAGCACAGATGGATGGATGGACGAGGCGGGCGTTTGCCTAGACTCCAGTGACTCGGCCTCCCGTGGACCCCTCTCCTCCCAAAGCGACGCGGGAGGACCTCGGCCACAGCCGCGGGTCCCGGAAATGCAAGGCTCCGTGCCAGCGTTCTGCTAAGCAAGAGGTACAAAGTGAGATTCCCCGCGGGGAAGGTCAGCCTCGCAGGATGGCGCATCCCTTTTGGGAGAGAGTTTCACGCTAGGTTTCTGAAACGTGTGACAGCCTCTAGAACAGTTTGAGCTACAGTGGCAGAATCACAGACGCAGAGGACCAAGAAAGGACCTTATGGGGGCTGGGGAGACAGCTCAGTGGAATAAGCGCTTCCCTGGCAAGCACAAGGGTCTGAGTTCAATCTCCCGTTCCGGGGGGGAAAAAAAAGAAAGAAAGAAAGAAAGAAGGGACCTTACGCCTGGGAGGAGCCCGGGTCCCAGGAAGGCCTGGGCACGTGCCACACAAGGGCACAGCTTCCATTCAGCCATCTGTACCTGAACAGCGTACGCTAGCAGACTCACCTGGTATCTAACACGGAGATTTTCTTATGCAGTCGAAACTATGGCTTCAAAGCGTGCTTGGCAAGGTCTTGAATTCTACCCAAAAGAAAGGCTTTATTACATAGGACTTAAAGTTCCTGGTGCCCTTTCCAAGCAGGGCATTACTTCTCTTTTAATATATTTTAGTATATGGTCTACTGGGCTTCACTACACCGATCGGACTCACAGTGATCCTCCTATTTTCAGCCTCCCGTGCACTGGGATTTACAGGTGTGTGTCTCCACGCCTGGACTCAGCACGTCCTGGGGGTGGGGCTGGCACAGCACACTGGAGGTCGAATCCCAGTCCCTGTGCCTGCCTAAGCAGGCACTTTAGTTTGCTGAACTATCTGGCCGACCCTAGGGCATTACTTTTGTGTTTGGACGCTTCCCAAAGACAATATCGTCTGAGAATCACTGAGCTCCAGTAGGAAGACTTTTGTTTCAATACTCTTTTAAAAGTAGAGTAGCACTCTTTAAAGGAGCAGTGCTATTTATCTTCTAAGACTTAATAAGATATATGGTGAAATACAAAATGTCCCTTAAATGCATTTTACTCCATTTCCATAAACAGCCTTGAGGGAGGATCAATTAGAAAAAGTCAGCAAGGCTGCTTCCCCACCTCACAGCCTTCATTCATCACAGTTGTCCTAGCTGGGACAGTAGAGCATCGTTAAGTGTGATTGTCAGTGTAGGCTTGGTCAATGTGATCAACATTTCTGCAGCAATGATCAGAGCATAGATTCCTGAAAGTCAAAATATCATTCTTAGGAGACTTGCATTGTATTATGTTGACATGTGCAGAACACTGCCGCATTGGTACAAGTCATATGAGTTATTTTTAATTAAACTGTAGTGAGTTGAGATGTGAATTCGGAAACTGCACACCTTACTCATTAGGTTAATACGTAACTGCAGTTTATTATAACCATATTCGTTATACTTAGTTATCTCCTGAGAACAGTTTTTAAAACTAAAGACATCTTAATGGATTTATGAATCTGAGTTACCTTCAGAATTGAGGAACTGCAGCTTTATCCTGCTCTTTCATCCAGTGAAAATGTCAAGCCATCATCATGTGGCATGGCCAATAAACCTGCCCAAAACCTCGTCTAGAGCTCAGGCTCAAGAAATCTACCCCAGGGCCAGCAAGATAGCTCAGTGGTCTAAAGCACCTGATTAGGCAAGCTTAGGCAACCACAAGGACCGAGGTTTGATCCCTGACACCACATGCTGCGCCAGCCCAACCCCAGGGCAGGCTGAGCCAGCCATAATAGAAAGAAAGAAAGGAAGAAAGAAAGAAAGAAAGAAAGAAAGAAAGAAAGAAAGAAAGAAAGAAAAATCTATCCCAGATCCTTCTCCTCTGAGCCCCCAAATGTCTTCCTTACCACACCCAGAACATTTACTGCTTCTCAGAATCTCGGGGTATTTATAGTTTAAACAGAAATCCATACAACTGTTTTGAATCCCTAAAACCCTTTTTAGGACAAAGGTGTAAAAAGCCACAGCTTCACCCTGGCACAAGGCCCTGGTGGGTCCTGCCGTCCCGCCCAAGGCTTGGCTGAGACTTCTGTAGAGAATTCTCACTGCCATCCCTGAGCACAAAGGGGAAGAAAGGGCAGTGAAGCAGCGTGGGCGGGACCCGGTCCCCCACAGTCATTTCCCCTTCCGTCCACATCCTGATTGGCGGGCACACTTGTCCTGTTTTGGTTCATCTTTTAAACATGAGAAAGCTAAAGTGAAGGTGGATGCGTGGGGCAGTTCTGGACATTATATGAGAGGATGAGAGGTCACCAGCAGGGGAGCTGGCACCGCGGTGCAGCCCTGCAGCCCTCCTGGTGATGAAGAAGAGAAGCAGGGCCAGTGAGGGAGCTCAGTGGGCTACGCACCTCCTCGGGCAAGTGCAGGGCCCCGGCTCGAGCCCGGGCACCATATGATGCTGCAGCCCTGCCCCCAAGCGCGCTGAGCTGGCCACCAAGACCAGGCTTCGTGGCACATGCCAGCAATCCCAGCACTTGGGAGGCTCAAAACAGGAGGATCACTACAAATCTGCAGTGCTCAGTGAGACTCTGTACCAAATACATTTAAAGAAAAAAAAAAGTAGCTGGCCGCCAGTTGTCATATTAAGGATCAGTAAACTGCCCCTTCCCTCATCATAGTCTTTCACTTGCCTATGAGCTTCTAAACAAGTCAGTCAGGAGAGAGCCTTGATTTATTTAGGTGGCTCTGCATAACCGCAATTATGGGAGAAACAACACATTAACTGATTTTCATTCCTCTGTGTACGCAAGCATAGCAGCCTGTGCGTTGGCCACGTTATCCAAACTAAAAATACGGCCTGATGTCATTCTAATAGAATTTGTTTACCGGAAATAAACGACCTTGCATCAGTAAGTGCTGTGCAAGAATTAAGCGGCTTGCACTGGAATTACAACTCAGAAGAGCTTCGGTGCAGTCCTGACGGTGCCGAGAGAGCAGCCCTCTCAGGCAGCACGGTCCTGTGGGGTTACCAGGTGCATGGAGGTGAAGTCAGGTCATCCACCGCGCTGTGCGTCCGTCGAGCTCTAAATAATTCCGTGTGTGGTTCTCTGCAGCCACTTCAGAATGAGGCTGTCACTTAGAAGAGAGATTGGAGGGGACGCCGTGCCCCACCAAGCCCAAGGGCCTCCATCTGCCGGCGAAGCCCAAGCCAGGACCTCCTGGTTCTGCAGAGTGACGCCCTGCTGAAGGTGGCTGACAGCACTGCTCCCGAAGAGAACCGATATCGGGGCCTAATTACTAATAAGTGAATTTACATTTATTTTACTAATTTTATTGAGATATGAATTTGTCTTTTTTCTAATTCCCTGAAGATAAACAATTGGTTGTTTGGTTTTCACCATTACAAATGACGCTGTGTAATTAATGAGGTTGGTGTCTATATTCATAGATCCAGGCGACTTTCCCAACTACATCTATATAGTAAATTCCGTACAGTGGTTTGCTCTTTCTTTCTTTTATCATTTTTTTCCGTTTACATATTTGGTGCAGGGTCTCACTATGCAGCTTGGGTTCATAGTGATCCTCCCGTCTTAGCCTCCCTGGCACTGGGATTACAGGCATGCACCACCGTACCTGGGCCCTGTCACCAGCTCAGAGTGCCCTAGGGGTAGGGCCAGCATGGCATGTGATCCAAGGGATCCAACCCTGGTCCCTGCACTTGCCAAAGCAGCCACTTAGTCCGCTGAGCTATCTCGCCAGCCCTTTGCTCTTTCAAAGAATACGTACATCTACCTGCAGAAGGAATAATGTACAACTGCTATGGACAACGACATGCCCCTCCCCAGAGGAGCAGTCAATTTACCCCTCTACCAGTAGTGTGCAAGAGACCTTTCCCTGCACTCGCACACCAGCACCAAGCACTTTTGGCTTTTCGCCAAGTGAATAGGCATCTCATGTTTTACTCTTTACTTCTTTTATTGGAAATATCTCTCATTTGGTACGGCAAGCTGCTGGTCATACGGCTTGTCCATTTTTGCATTGACTCACTCACTTTTTAATTCATTTCAGTGAGTTCTCTGTAGATTGAAAAAATTAGGTATCCATCTGTCACAAGTTTCTAGCAGTTGAAATAAATTATTCCCATCCCTGTAACAGATGGAATGCTTGTTAAGCTCACTGGAATGAAGAATTTCATCCTGATTCTGCTTAAACAGGAGAGATAAGAGATGACAAAACCTAACTACCACCTACTTAGAAGGATGAGCGAATAAGTAAAGGCAACATGATGAGCCCAAGAAAAGTTCAAGAGGACTTCATCGGGGAAGAAGCCAGGTATTCATCAGCTACATGGACGGCAAGGGTACTGTGCGTAAGACAGCCTTCATCCCTAAGATGCTTAGGTGTCAGAAACTTATTTCATCCTAGTATGTGGGAGGCTGAAGCAGGAGGATTGCTGTGGGTTAGAGGCCAGCCTAAGCTACGTAGTGAGGCCCTGTCTAAAAAGAAAAAGCTCTTTCAAGCCTGGCATAGTGGCTCACAGCACTTGAAAGGCTGGGTCAGGAGGACTGCAAGTTCAAGGGCTGCCCAGGCAATTTAACAAGATCTGTCTCAAAGCTGAAAAATGGAATGAAATTTTAAAACATAGCTTGAGAGGTAGTCCTGTAGTAGGGAGCACGCCAGAATCTTCAGGGCTGTGGGCTTGACCCAGTACGATGAGCAAACACATCGCTCTGATTTCATTGTATTTCTTCTTGCATATTTAAATAATGATAGATTTTTATTGAATGCACATTTTAGCTTCTCGCTGTGTCATCTTTATTATGTTTTCAAATATAAAAGTTAACAGAATTGGAATCATCAAATTCAAACATTTTTTTGTAAAAAATAATTTGTGTTATAGAAAATAAAATACTTAGGTTATATAAAGTGAGACATTCTTAGACAGATTCCTATGCAAGTATTTTTCTAATAGGTTTTTTTTTTTTTTTTTTTTTTTTTTTTTTTTTTTTTTTTTTTTTTTTTTTTTTTTTTTTTTTTTTTTTTTTTTTT
>PVJA010036106.1:0-21259 GCA_004027025.1 Myocastor coypus | reverse complement strand
TGATTACCAGTATTACCTGGTATGTACAGCAGATTTAGGAATGATTTCAGTTCAGGTAGTAAGGTGTGAATAGCTAACTGGTGGTCACCTTCTTACATCCAGCTGAAGTAAACTAGTGTGATGCTGGGTGCGGGAGGCCCAACCTGAGGGCTGCTGCCAGCAGCATAAAGGTAGAACAGGAGAAGCTGCTAGAACGCTGTTAGGGATGCTGTTTTGAGAAGCTGTTGGAGCTGTTGGAAGCTGCTAGTTCTCCTGGGCTGTTCTGCTGGAGGACCTTGTCATGCTGGCCTTCTCAATGAACTTTGGAGAGGCTTGGGTCCTCATCTTGAACGTCACTTTCTGGTTCCAGAGGGTAAGGTGGTGCTGCTCAGCCTCAATGTGACAAGAGAAGCTTGTCACATTGGATTTCCTTAGGGGAACTAGGCTTTACTCATCACTAGAGGAACTCAGGACTTCACTATGCAGAGGATGGCTGTGGTACTTTTAGGGGAGCTCTGGTTCTTACCTTGAGCACTGCTTCCTAGCTCTAGCTTGCTAGCACAGATCCTTCATCCCGCTGACACAGGGTTCCTAGCTTCTACCACCGATCTTTGGTCCTTCCCAACACAGATCCATGAAGCGGACCTGTATGAGACTTTGTTGTGGACTCTAGGCCTCCAGCTGGACTTGTGGAAGGCACTGTTATGAGCTTTAGGTTTTCAGCTGGACTCAGGCAGGATATTAAGATGTAGGCCTTCAGCTGGAGTCTTCAGTGTTTATGTGTGTGGACAAATTTTCTGCACGTCTTATGTATGATTCTTGGGTGATTCATTATAAATTTCTATTATAAAATATGTCCTGGTAGACTTTGATCCAGACCTTCATCTGGACTGCGGCCCAGGTGCAGGCTTGGTGTGGTCACCTGCCTGGACATAGAGAACAATGCAGAGGAATCCCGGCCCACTATTTAGTGGTCTTACATCATTTTGGCTATGGCTATGCCACACTGGTTGCTACCAGTGGGATCACTGGCTATGTAAAAGCAGATAACATGCCCAGCCTGGCCACTGGGCTCCTTTTCACGAGTTTAGTGGGCTTGGATGCTTACCAGCTGTCTCAGGACCCCAAGAACATTTGGGTTTGCCTAGTTACATCCAGGACTTTGGCTGGCATTATGGGCATGAGATTCTACCACTCTGGAAAATTTATGCATGCAGGTCTAATTGCAGGTGCCAGTTTGATGATGGTTGCTAAAGTTGAACTGAGTGCATTGAGCAGACCAGATTCATAATGCTCACACATCCAGCCTGAACTCAGGAAGAATTAAACATCTCCAGACTTCCGCGTTTTAAATGTATTGAGGAAATGTAGAACATGCACATACCTTAGCATTTTACTTAGCACAAAAACTAAAGTTGGTGGGGAAAAGCATTCGTCGCTAGGATCACACCCTTCAGAGGTGTTGTATAAGCCAAGAGCACAACAGTGCCCGCACATGACTGGCTCTTCTGTGGTGAACTTACTTCTTGTTTCTGTATCAGTAATTAAAAATCACAAGCAGTGAAATGTTAGTGTCAACTCTGGGACCCACAATTTCTCATGAACATTTCTGAAAAAAACTTCTGCTGTGTTCTTTTGCTCCTTGTAGAGCACAGACTTATTTTGAAATTATGTTAAATGGAATAATGAAAATAAAATTTATTATAAATCACAAATAAATTAAAACATGTCCTATATTCTATTTTTTTGACTTGCAAGAATCCCAAAGCAAGACACGTGTCATGATAAGTACACATTTGAGTGGCTACTGGTGCAGTCAGAACATTTACTTGTGTCTCAGAATTTGTGTGTTTCACAGCATTTTGTCAGTTACAATTTCCAACACTGACCAGCAGTGCTGGCCTTCTGTCCAATGAGTTTCACCCATACCCAGGTCCTTATCATATTTTCAGGCCTACTTCTAACATTGGATTGTTCCATTTGATAGTGTGAGCATTTTGTACCATTTCTGCCAGTCAAATGCATACTCATAATGCTGTTTTCTTCGTATCTAAATCAAAGTCTGCATCTCTGTTGCTTAATTCTTCCTCCATTTCATGGTCACAAGAACTCTGGCTCACACAGCCATTGTCAAAGTCATCACCATCTCACGATCCATGCATGAATGGCCTGATGATCTCACGATTGAGTTTCAACCTCTGCCAAAACTTGCAAACTTGGTTTTTCCTTCTTTGGTACCAGGAATCAAACTCAAGACCTTGTGCTTGCCAGGCAGACACTTGTGCCACTGAGCTATATCCCCAATCCCTACAGAATGGGCTTTTCATGTATCATTGTATTGGATTAGGCTACTCCCACCAGAAAAATCAAAAGAAAAAAACTTTAAAACAAATCCTAAAGACATGGAAATCTACAAATGAGCATTTCCTGGGAATAACTCCCTTGCTGCTGCTTTGGAGCTCCTGTACACCTTGCCCTAATTGGCCAACTGGGTAATTGGGTGAATGCCCAGATAGGCTTTTGCTTTCCCCAGGCACAGCTACTGTGAGTTGCACTCACATTCCACCTATGGTAAAATACAAAGTTACAGAAGAGTAGTGTGGGTGTATTTTACCCCCTGCATACACAATCTGTTAGATGGAGCATTATGTGGGCAAAAATCCCAGTCTGACACTTTTGCATACATACACATACCTTGCTATTCTTTGTTCCAAGTGGT
Organism: Myocastor coypus; assembly: GCA_004027025.1. NCBI lineage: Eukaryota > Metazoa > Chordata > Mammalia > Rodentia > Myocastoridae > Myocastor > Myocastor coypus. Next base: position 18,561 of record PVJA010036106.1, on the reverse strand, counting down.
TAAACATGAAGGATGTTTCCTGTGTCCCCCAGGTGCAGCTACCGAGACACACAGCAGATACTGCCATGCTAAAGTACAAATTCACAGTAGAGAAGTATGAGATGACTCATTGAAACCCAATGTTATGCCTCATGGGTTTAATAAGCTACCACACGGCGCTCTCAGGATAGCAGCCTTAGGCTGAAGCCTTATAAGGCAGAACCAGTAGCTCCCATGAAGGATGAGAGCCAGCACCTATTAAGAAAAATATAACCTTGCACTACAGCGAAAGACTGAAGCCTGGGAGCAGAGAAGTTTGGCTTAATATCAACTATAGTTGTAAAATATTTATGCTAATGTTTCAACTTTTTAGTTGCTCTAAACAGTCGAAGACTTCTGAAATGGATCCAAAGATCCTCAACTCCAGATACATATGCCTAGTCCTTTGGGTGGGGCTAGACCTACTCAAATGACTGTTGGGTGGGCTGGACCTAATTTAATAGCTTCTATGTAATAAAACATGGCAAAGTGTAGAACGTCATTTCTGCATTTGGGGTTTTACAAGACTATGTCTGTCTCCCTCATCTCTCTCCTGATCTGCTTCTTGCTCCTCTCCTTTACTTGCGCTGATGATGCCAGCTGCCATATTGTTGGCTACCCTCTGGAGAGCTTAATGGGACACAGCCATGTGAACAGCCTCAGCTTGATTGCACAGAGAGAGTCTGAAGCAAAGAACCAGACTAAACCTCATGAGGGGTCTTGTTTCCAGAAACTGAGGTAATACTAACAAATATCAGTAGTCTAAGCTACTAGGTTGGGGGTCATTTGTTATACAGCAATATATAAGTAACACATCCAACTAATACAAGACATTGTAGATAAATCAGAAACTATAGGTCAAAAGAAGGAAAACTATCCTTTCTTCCCATAAATGTTTGTGATTAATGGTAGATAAAATTTTTGATACTTTTATAATCATAGAATCATAAAGACATACTTTTAGGATTATTATTTTAATAAATATAGGGAATTTTTAAAATAATCTTTTATAGGCTCAGTTGTTTTTATAAGGCAGTGAAAATAAGATAAGATGGAATTTCCAGTTAGAAGAATAGCAAAAATTTTGAAAATATCTAAATTTGAATATATCAAAATATATTCCATTTTCTCTGATAAATATGAAATTATGTTTTATGAAATTCCAATAAAATAAATGCATATGTTTGGACATTAAATTGGTTTTCTTTGTTTGTTTTTTTTTTTATTTAACAGAATATTTAACATACAACCAGAAATTTTTAGAAAAAATAGACTAATGTTATTATATACAGAATTTCTTTAATTGTAAAAACAGTTAAGTTCTATTTCCTTGACAGAATATGTATTAACAAGAGTTTAATAAGAATTTAGGTGACACTGTAACTCACTGGGCAAAAACACAGACAATTTAAATAAACTGCATCAAGGCAAATAGTTACATTTGAAAAATATTAAAAATTATAGCAATAATTCACATACTACATCAAATAAATTTAAAAGAAATACCTCACTATTCTACCTTAAACTTTATTGGTAGACATTTAGGTTCCCTGTCTTCATTTTTTAAAAATTATTATGATTACAGCCATTATAAGGAATGTTATCGCTATACATAGTTTCACACTGGTTCAATTATTTAAGCTACCCCTAGAAGCTGAATTGCTGGAATAAAAACCTACAATCTCCAATTAGGGTATAAGATATCTTTGGATACACATTTTTCCAAATCAATGATAATGTCAGCTAGTCTGACAACGTTATATATGATTGATTGATTGATTGATTGATTTTGGCAAAACTGGGGTTTGAACTCATGACTTTGCACTTGCTAGGCAGGCACTTGTGCCATGGAGCTATCTCCCTAACCCCAAGTTATATATGATTTAAAACATCATTCTACACTTCTTTGCTCCTATACATTACTGACCATTGTGTAGAGATATACGCACACATACATATATACGTATGTGTGTATATATACAACTCTTCCATATTAATGATCTCTTTCATATCCTTATTCTACTTTTTAAAAATACTTAGTATCCTAACCTTTAGTGATTTCTAGAAGAGTTGACCCTATTAGGAGATAAGTATATTTTACCTACTTATTTACTTTTTAAATCTATGCTTTCCCTGAAGGAAAGGAAGTTTTGTTTCTCAGCTTTCTCAAACTAAATTTGACAGTCATTTCCTCTATTGTGTCTGTGGCACCCTACCTTCTCTACCTAATGATGCAAAAATGATGTAGTCTGATAGTTTACTATATACGTTTCAAACTGCGTATCTCTGTGAAACATTTATTGCAATTTGTAAGATGGAATTGCACTTTAATTTGTATTATAGTTAATGAGTTGTCTCATATGTGTTTTCAATAAACCATTTAACAAATGCCTTTGTACTTTACAGTGATATCTTGTACTGTTCTCGGAAATCACTGTTGGTAGTATCTTGGCTATTTATTTCCGCCAGTTCCTCCAAGTTTAAGGCTTAAAGCAACACCATTTTTTTTTTTTTTTTTTTGGTCTTTTTGAGACAGGGTCTTGCTATGCAGTTGAGGCTGGCCTTGAGCTCACTTTTGTAGCCCAGGCTGGCCTCGAACTCACACCAATCCTCCTGCCTCAGCCTCCCGAGTGCTGGGATTATAGGCATGAGCCACCACGCCCGGCTCAACACTGTATTTTTTTTTGCTCTATATTAGGTGGTTCCCATGTGACTTCAACTGGACTGAGTTCACCCAGGTACTTTGCTACCCACTCAAGATGGCTCTCTGGTCTTCTGATATCCTTGGCAAGGATGACTGGAAAGCCAAACATAGTTGGGCTTCTTAAAAAGACAGACCGATTTCTTCATGTGGTCTCAGTGTCTCTGGATCTACTCTTCTTGGTCTCCCCCTCTTGGTCTCTCACATAGGCTAGCTGGATTTCTCATATATCATCTCAGAACTCTCTGAAGCCAAGGCTTTGGGACTTTCTAAGTCTTATTTTCTGAAACTAGCAGTGTCCTGTCTGGCACATTCCTTTGAGTAAAGAGAATCACATCAGTCAAACTCAAGATAGGATAGACAGGAGCTTTGAATACTGGGAAATGTGGCTCATTACGGGCCAACTTTGGAGACTAGCTATGCAGTTGCTAACTATTCTCAAGTTTAATAATATAGCAGTGGCAGAAACTTTCATGCTTTCCAGTGAGCAAAGAGCACATAGCTTTACTTACAATACAGATACATACAATACAGATTCATAAATGTGAAGAACTAGTTTCTATATAACTTGCATTATAATAAAATAATTGGTGTCAAAATATTAGTTTTTGTTAAGTCAAAAAGATGGCTAGCCCTTATGTAAAACTGTCAGAAAGGTATATGCACTAGTGTTACACTCAGATATGCACAAATTAGAATTATGGTTAATAGAGTGTTTTCTTTAGAAATACAAATACTCTGATTATCTTCAATTTTTACAGATACCTTAAGCAGTTTGGGGAAGCTGGCCATTATTTTTCATTCCAGTGGAAAGAAATCATGGAGGTCATTATTTTCTTTAAAAAAAAACAAAAAACAAAAAAACTTTTATTTTTATTCTTTTGACACAAAGTCTCTCTACGCAGTTTAGACCCTAGTGATCCTCCCGTCTCAGCCTCCCCAGAGCTGAGATTACAGGCGTGTGTCACCACGCTCAGTTTCCAGGCTGGCACAGCATGCAGTATCAGGGATCAAACTCTGGATCTTACACTTGCCAGGTAGGCACTTAAACCGCTGAGCACCAATAGTTTTAATACACTACTGGAATTTCTTTCACAGTCTGTAATTTTCTTTTCTCATCCACAGTCCTCTAAAAAACTGACCCAAAACTTCCCTTTTTATATTAATCATTCATAGCAGTTGACAACCGTGATAATTAAACCAAAAACTCCTCAAGTGCTGCCTCAGCTGAGAGACGAGGCCTAAGTTTTGTCTGGGCAAGACAGTTGCAGAAGCCCAGCTAGAATACTTTTGTGGAAGCCTGGATCAGCAGCCATGGATCTCCCTCTAGGCATGTGTGTCATTTTCCACCCTCTACCCTATGCTCTTCCGGTTCACGAGGCTGGGATGCTCTTCCAGGTCACCAGGCTCTTCCGGCTGGGCGCTGTAGCCTTTGGATTCCCGCTTCCAGGCCTCAGCAACTCGTGAAGCAAACGAGAGAAAGTTGCATGGGGCTTGGCTGGCTTCTACTCCACCAAGGGTGGAAGCATTCTCCCTGCCACTACCAAAGGAAATACGCGAAGGATTGTGTGAGGCGATGAGGGCTTCCTACCTGCAGGTCCCAGGTGGCCTCTCGTGGCCACCTCATTGCCCAAAGACGCTGCTCTGTGAAGGGGAAAGAACTATGGATCCATGCACTAAAATCCAACCGCTGAAGTTTTGCAGATGTCCAGAGCCTGCAGCCTGCCATGGTTCAGCAAATCTTGGTTTCTACTTTCAGAAGATGTGTGCTGCAATTAAGGGAACAGGTTGCACCCTGTTGGTTTGGAATGAAGGGGTACCCACCATAGCGAAGGAAATTATTTTTCTATCACGGCCCAAATGCAGACACCATTCCTTCAGTCTCCACTCCGTTTATTCTGAGCTTACAAATCATGTCTGTCACCAGCTGTCTCAGTTACCATTCTCTCATTGCTGGGACAAATACCTGATACTCAAAATGAAGGAAGGAAAGGTTTATTTAGCTCACAGTTACTGGAGATTTCAATCCATACTCCCACTGGACCCAAGGCAGAGTGACACCGCAGAAAGCAAAGGGAGTGGCAGCAGCTCCCTAGTTTCTTATCCCTCCTTACATTATAATGCAAATTACCTGCCCCATGGCAGGTGTCAATACCAAACTCCAGAAGCCCCCATGACTGCTTGAACCTTTGAGGAAACCCCTATACCAAACCATAATACCACCTCTGGAATTAATTGAATTACCCCCACATAGGACCACATAATAAGAATCATTTTAAAACTATTTACATAGGCTTTAAGATTAGGATTCTGAAGGTAATTATTTTATCCATTTATACAGTTTTCTACTAAGAGAGCTTTTGTCCTTTATCTCACAGAAGTTAAAACAAGTTTCTTACCAAAATCCTCTTGTGAAACTATAATTTCTTTTTTTTTTTTTTTTTTTTTTTTCTGATACCAGGGATTGAACAAAGTATCTTGCGCTTGCCAGGCAGGGGCTTAGGCCACTGAACTATCTCCCAGACTAAACTTAAAACATTCTTGCTGGATTTTCTGATCGCACTGGCTAAATATATTAGTAGGAAGGGGCCTGGCGGCATGGCTCAGTGGTCTAAAGCGCCTGCTTAGGAAAGCTTAGGCGGCTGCAGGGACCACGGTTCGATACCCAGCACCACATGCTGCGCCAGCCCTGCCCTCGGGGCAGGCTGAGCCGGCCATAAAAATAAACAAACAAACAAAAAGTTCTGAAACGAGAAAAAAAAATATTAGTAGGAAAATAGGTAAGTGACATAGTGCTGACATTTGGCCATACCAATAAACGTTTAATACTAGAATCAATTTTAATGCTGGACTACTGTTCCAAACTTTGTACATACTAATGTTTTTTGACACAACCTTCTACTGTTGGACTCACAAGTAATTTTTAATGTTTTCAAAGGAAATATACATGTACTCATTCAGTAGAAACCCTTTTTCAGCATTCACTCAGAATGATCATTTCTTAACTACAAGTGGACAGTCCCTCAAACTTCTTTCCTGCCAGATTGTTCAGAAGGCGATTTTCTTGTGTGTGTCTGTGTGTCTGTGTATCTCTTTGTGTGTGTGTGTGTGTGTGTGTGTGTGTGTGTGTGTGCGTGTGTGCTGGTTGGTAACTGTAAGAGTGGCTGCTGGCCAGACCTCTCATTATGCCACTACTTATCCTTCCTTAGTCAGAAATCTTGCTTTCAGCAATGTAGGCGCTTCTCAGGAGCAGTTGAAAATGAATGAATCCCAGGTAAGTTACTTCAGAACTTACTTCCTTCATGTTACAGCGCATTTTAAGAGGCTTAGTGTTTGTACATTCAGATAAAATAGTAGAAATATGTAAAATTCAGCACCAACAAAAGTAAGAATATCAGGTCAACACTAGAAGAGTTAGCCTAACTATGCAAAAATCGTATTTCTATTGGATCATTCAAGTTATTTGTGAAAGACAGAAAATGTAGCCATTATGTATGCTAGTAAATGTTTTTTGTGACACATACATGCAAATATTTTCTTAGATAGTCTTTGAATATGTGACACAAAATAAGCTTTACCAGAAATCTGCTGTGAGAGCAATGCAGTGGGTCTACTGTGACTCTTACACCTAGCCAAAGCATGGCAGTTAGAACTAGTGCAGTATCATCTTAGGTACTGTTCTGAGGGTTTTCTGTGAGACAACCAAATACCTGGAATAAGTGGATAGCAGTGCCCTAAACTATTTCAGGTAAACAGTTTGTTCAGATAACAATTCACAGTTACACTGTGTATTGTAGGTAAAAACTTTTGCTCTTGGCCTCTTTCAACTCATTTCATTGTGTACAATGTTTATCACCCTTCACCATTTCAATGGATATGTTCTGGTTAAAATTTCCAGGAACAGTACTTTTATTTATTTTTTTTTTATTTTTAATTTATTAATTAATTTATTTATTTTCTTATTTCAGAACCTTTGTTTATTCACTCATTTTTATGGCCTGCTCAGCCCACCCTGAGGGCAGGACTGGCGCAGCATGTGGTGCCGGGGATCGAACCGCTTTCCCAAGCAAGCGCTTTAGACCACTGAGCCATCCCACCGGGCCCCCTAACAGTGCTTTTAAACTCCTTGTGTATTTCCCAGTTGGTGCTTTACCAACTCACTGTTGGATTTGACAATATAACCACCTCTCCCAAAAATACACCTTTGATAATTTTTGTGATATCACACAGATATTTCTCTTTTAAACTCTTTAATCATTTCCTTTTTGATGCAGTATTCTCCTTTGTACCATAAACAAACATTGTTTTTCCATGTTTGGTCCATTATTTTTTAAGCCATTTGTGATTTTAATTCGTAACTCATTGTGTATACTCTAAATCTTTTTACAGTGATTCTCACTGACATATCCTTTTTTTCCTTTCTGAGCATCTCTATAATGATATTCAAAAGGCCCTTGGCACCTTCATGTCCCAAATAAAAAGAAATAATATTTACAGTCTGCTGCATTTAACTCTTCCTTTTTATTTTCTGTCAGTACCACTACCATCCTGCCAATTATGTATGCCAGAAAATGAGCTACATCTTAAACTTTCCTATTCCACATTTCTTAATACATACAGATATCAAGCCTTACTGGTAGTGTTTCATAAGCCATCTTGAATTGTCCCTTCCTTAATTCCCCCACTTCAGTTTCTCTTTCCTGCACTGTAGTAGTCATAGTAGCTTTCTCAGTGATCTAGACTATTATTTACACTAAGTGGACCCTGAAGCACACCAACCTGGTCATATCTCTAAATCTAGAAACTATTTGAGTAGGTCCACACTAATTACACAATGAAAGCTCTGCCTCCTTGGCATGACATGTAAGGATACTTATGATCAACTCCTACTTCTTTTTTTATTACTTTTAATAAGAAATAACAATATGGTAGTTTCAAAACACGTTGGTAGTACATTTGCAATAATTGACACATTGCATATTGTTGTCCTCATAATAGTTATACAGAGCACAGGGTATAGAGATGATAAATTTTCTAATCAATATTGCTAAGGAGGGACTGGGGAGAGAGCTCCATGGCACTAGTGCCTGCCTGGCAAGTACAAGGTCATGAGTTTGAACCTGGTCCCGCAAAAACAAACAAAAAAATTTGATATTGCTAAGAAAAAAAGAAAAAATTTCTCCTCTTTGAACTGAGAGGAAGTAGTTGTATACATAGTCCAAAGTTCCATAATTGCATTGGGTTACCAGTGAAACTGCCAATGTTAGAGGCTGTTGATTTAAGCCTCTTACAGCCCTTCATATTAATCTAGCTCTGCATTTTATGCCTCATAATTAAGCTTTTCTGCTGGGTGATCAACAGCAAGTTAAAGCAAGACCTATATAATATAACAAAACATTCATCTTTTGTATCTTCCAAGATCAAATCCCCTGAGGATTAACTTTGGAACCATGTACAGTGCTTTGTAGAACTGTTGTCAGTGTCAGCCATCGGGACAAGTCACAGCCATTGCTTGACCAGCTTGCTTTCTGTGAAAGCCTGAGAGAATGTTTTTTTCTCTAGATGACTCTCCTTAGACACACTATACTTCATTTATCCCTTTCCTCTGTGGTCCCATAATCTCCTTGACCAGAAAATTTGGAACACCACTGAGTTATAAGATGTTACAGCACAGGTTCTCTTACGTCCTGAGTCCTCACTGACCTTGAGAAGCTAGGGCCAAAATGCTGGCTATCCTCATAGGCCTTCTTTTTCTCCGATTTTTGGTCTGTTAACTTATATTCTCAACCCTCCAGCAGAGAAGTTTCATTATACTATTACTCTATAATATAGGCAATTGATCTTAACATCACTGTCTTTCTAAATATCAAACATCTTAGACTTAGCTTGAAATTTGTATTTTCCATCAATCATTGATATTCTACTAAATCTCTACAGTATCAACTCCTACTTCTTTTTGATTTCTACCACTCTAGATCTTTCTTTCAAAAACTATGTCTTATGTGTGAAACATTAGCTGTTCTATGCATACAAGTATATCTTAGATAAAAGAAAGCTTATCTCTATCCCCATGGGCTTATAAGTTAGCTAAGTAAAAATCACACAATCTATGGTGAAGTGGTTATTAGCTTCTTCAAACCCAAATTTATTCATCTAACATACTTTGCACAAAGGTTAAAAAATCTTCCTTACTCTAAATTTTTATCTTCCTTGGCCAGTGCTTCCCCCACACACTGGGCTACCTCCTCTTAGACTCAGAAGGATCAGCACACCATGTGAAGTTTCTGGCTTCCTGAGGGAAAAGCACCAGAAGATGTCACAAAATGATAAAACTTAGAATATGGGCTGGTTAATTCACTTTGGAGTTAATCTTGAATGAAGAAAAATGATATAGGCAAATAAATTACCCCTCCTTCCTTATAGTTTTGTCTTGAAATTCCTCTGGAGAAGTTTCCATGCTGACCATACTTCTATAGTGGCACATTCTGTCTCTTTGGGGCCTGTCATAAAGTGAGGATTATGGTAGTCCCTCTCACATCTCTTCGGTGAGGTCAACCATGGCCCACCTGTGGCACACGTGCTGCAGGAGGCATGCAGAGTGTTTCTTTCAGCCCGAGAGCCAAGTGGCCTCAGCATTTCCCCAGCAACCAAACACTAGATGTTCAGGATTAATTGCAATATCATGGCACTTTGCAGTGAATAAGTGGGTTTGGGGTTGCAGCTTGGGCGCTCAGTCTCTAAACGGTTCACCATCACTGGCTTAGGTCATTTTCTTCCTCCCTCCGCTTCCTGGCTTGGAGTCCCCAGACGAAATGACAGCGCTTTCATCTTTCCATGAGTTAGGCTCCTCAGTTCACAAACTTAGCTCATCCTGTGGTTCTGGAAAAGATGGTCATGTTCGTGTTCATGTGGGAAAGATGGCCACAGTCATGTTCTTCACCCAATGCAGCATTTTCAAACAAGATTTTGCCAAAAGCTTCTGTTTAGGAACCAGATGGTTCACAAATGAACATTCCTGAGACACCACTATAGTTTCTTGGGATTCCAGTGAAAGCCCATCCTCCCACTGTGTGAGGTTGAAAATCAGGTAATTTACTTGAATAGTTTTAAAATAAATACAACTCCACAGGAGGAACTAAAGCAAAAATCATTTAAAATTAAATAGTATGTATTTTGTTGTGGAATCACTTAGCTACCACTATACTAAAGGAGTAGTCATCTGAGGTTTGCACTTAGAAATTGAATCACTATGAAAGTGACACTTCCAAATTTACATTGGTATAGGTGTGGTGTTTCATGGTCCAAATATCATGGCAGCATGCCATTAGTGGTATTTTTCAAAGGAATGAAAATTCATAAAGTTGAAATCCAGACCAAATTCCTACCACTCTTCAGTATCTGGCTCTACTCCTCCCTTCCCCTCCCCTCCCTTCTCCACCCCTCCCTTCCCTTCTTCCTTCCACCCACTCCTTTTCTTTGGGGTATTTATTAGTCTTGTTTTCTATGGACCTCTAAACTCCATTCTGATCTGAATGAGCAATCAGTCCAACTAGAATTGACCTGAATCACCAGGAGAAATGGGTTTTTATTTCTTTGGTTACAATCACCACTTTCCACGGTGTGTAGATTTGCTGTTCTCAGTGTGCAGTCTGCGCCATTAAGGGTGACTGAATCTGCCTCCATGACTGCAGGATTCCAGTAATAGCTCTACGCTTTACTGACTTTCTCTCGGTGGCTTTCTGCTTCTAATATTTTTATATTCTTTCAGTAGTCATTAAGACGTTATACATCTGCTGCTGTGCCTAAAATTATAAGATACTATTTATTGTCACGATGCTTATGGCCTCTTTGGAGGAAGAAATTCATAGAGGAACTAATATAAATTGTGTGACTACTGTGCCTGTTTTGTTGTTGTTGTTGTTGTTTGTTTTTTAAATTTTTTTCATTTGTTTGTTTCTTAAGACAGGGTCTCACTATGCAGTTCAGGCTGGCCTTGAGCTCACTTTTGTAGCCCAGGCTGGTCTCAAACTTGCACCGATCCTCCTGCCTCAGCCTCCCGAGTGCTGGGATTATAGGCATGTGCCACCATGCCCAGCTGCCTGGTTTGTGTGTATGAGACAGTTATATGATGATGGAATGAAAGTTGTGACTTACTTTTCTAATAAAAATTGTCAGTGTGGTAGCACACACCTGTAATCCGAGCACTCCAGCATAGGCTGAGGCAGGAGGATTGTAGCGAATTTCAGAGCAGCCTGAGCTACAAAGCCAACTCAAAGCCAGCCTGAGCTGCATAGTGAGACCCTATCTCAAAAAGACAAGAAGAAAAAAGAAAAAGTCAGTGTGAAGAAGAATGGATGGTTGAAGCCAGAATAGGATGGGATGACCCAGGAGAGCTGTGAGCTTTGTAAAATACAACCATTCTAGGGCACAGGGAGGGCACAAGTATGTACAGGATGGAGATGCACAGCAGTTTTCACAGCTTTATTTCAAAATCATTTTAGATTTATGCAAGATTAGAAACACCATACACATGGTACCTGTGTAACCTTTACCTGTCCTCCCCTGGTCTTTCAAAACCATAGAAAAAGACTGAGCGTGGTGGCACCCACCTGTAATCTCAGCTCTTGGGAGGCTGTAAATAGGTGGATCTTTATGAGTCTGATCTAGTAGTGAGACCCTGAAAACCCTGTAGAGCGTTCTCTAAAATAAATAAATAAATAAATAAATAAATAAATAAATAAATAAATAAATAAATAAATAAAATATAGTGAGCAAAACCAGGAAACTAACAATAATTCAAGACTATTATCATGTCTTACCTATTATTCCCTTAATACCCCTTTCAGCTCGGGGATCCAGCTTAGGATCCCACATTGCATTTAGTTGCTTCTATATTTTACCCTGAAGGTAACTGGTTTCATTAGTTTCTGGGTTATCCTTTCTGCATTTCTTTGTTTAACACATAGTGCTTCAATGTGTGTTTCTTTTGTCTTTTTGAGATAGGGTCTCGCTACGAGCTTACTTTCTATATAGCCCAGGCTGGTTTAGAACTCGAACTGCTGCCTCAGCCTCCCAATAGATGTATATTTCTCATGTGTCCTTTCATAAAAAGATAACTTACTAAATTTTTTTACGCTTTGCTTTTTCACTGAACAATATGTGAAGTTACTCTGTGTCTGTTCATAGAGACGTTCCTCATTTTGGTGCCTTGGAATACTGTTTCTGGGCTCTCTGTCTCTCCTCTGACCTCCAGAAGCCAGTACTCATGGCCAGCCATGACCCTCTCCTTCAGTACTGCTCAGGCACTTCTGGCACAGCGTTTAATGGCCAGCGCATTAGGCTTCTGTCCTCGGTTCGCTCTCTCTTGTTCACCTCGCTCACCATGCAGCATCATCCAGACATCACACCCACACAACCAGCCAGGGGCCGACCCGTTTTGTGGGACAGTCTCCACTTCCTAACCCAACTAGAGTAACCCGTGGTCATGTTGCACAAGGACGTCCTCTTTAGTTTGACCCTTCTATTTTGACACACACCCCCCCAGCTACTTATTTTTAGAGTAAGAGGCAACAAAATTTTTCTTTGGAGGACCAAGTGATAAGTGTTTTTGGCTTCGCTGCCCACCGGCCTCCCAGATCTACTTAAAACAGGGGCTGTAGTGCAGAAATAGCAGTGAACAATGATCAGACAGGTGGGCATGGCAGGGTTTGGTTCTCTGTGGCTGGATTTAGCCACAGGCTGTGGTTTGCCAATCCCTGTGCTCCTCAGCAGTGATTCTGAAATAGCAATTTGGTCATAAAATTCCAATCCTTGCTTTCACACTGCTCCTGTGGGCTTCCATGATTCACAACAGTGGTCTCTAAGCTAGAAAATAAGGAGCACCCCAGGCACTTCTACGTGCCTCTGTTCCCCTTGGTGTCTTGGATGAAAGAATGATATAGTAATCAAGCTTTACTGGTGTATAACTTAAAGCAATTCAAAATTACATTATAATCTCTAAGTAAATGTACATATTGCTTGAATGTGTAAGAATGGCATCCCGAACAACTCTATCTGAAACACTTTATACCTTTTTTTTTTTTTTTTTTTTTTGTACTGAAGGTTGAACTTGGGACCTTATGCTTGCCAGGCAAGCACTTAAACCCCTGAACAATCTCCCGGCCCCACTTTAATACTTTTTTTTAAAAAATTATTTATTTATTTATTTGTTTATTTATTTATTTATTTATGGCCAGCTCAGCCTGCCTTGGGGGTAGGTATGGTGCAGCACGTGGTGCCTAGCGTAGAACTGCAGTCCCTGCAGTGGCCTAAGCAGGTGCTTTAGACTGCTGAGTTATCTCTCCAAGCCCCTCCACTTTAATAAGTTTTATAGGAAAAAAAGAATCTCTTCTCCACTGCCCTCTATCCAGCTTATTTTCCATTCATGTAGAGATATCTATAGTGCTTGAACTTGCCAGGCCTCTGTGTATTTCTTGTGATCACATTCCCACAAAACACTGTTTACATTCAGAACAAAATTATCCCTTTAGTGAAGTCTGACAACATGAAATGAAGCTAGCTTTCTCCTTCTGTGATCACCCTTTATTGTGTGTGTATGTTCATCAGAGACTTTGTCCAGAGTTGTATAAAGTTCTGCATGTCATCCTACCAGAACGTGTGGTACTGATGCAGAGAAAACTAATTTCCCAACCTGAAAGATACCTGGGACGAGTTCATGTTCTCTAAAACCAAAGAATGAATTTTAGGAACAAACCAAGGTTGAGAGCAGAATATTTACTAGGAAAGAAAGCTTCTGTCTGAAGGGGATAGAAGGGAGACCAGAGCAGGTTGCCCCAGGAGCAGTCTCTTTTAGGTTATTTTTTAATTACTTAATTTATTTATGTATTTGATGGGACTGGGGTTTGAACTCATGACCTTGCACTTGCCAGGCAGACACTTGTGCCACAGAACTATCTCCCCAGCCCCTCTTCTAGGTTATTTTTATAGGGCAAAATCATGCAGGGCTAAGGTAGAGAAAATGGGGACTCACTTAGGTGGACATGAGGTGGGACAAAAGTATATCTAACCAATTGGATTGCAAGCACCATTGCTCAGGTAAAATTGATTAAATCCAGGACCAAATGGGAAAGCGAGTCAGGTAGCCAGCAGGAGTGAATGCAGAACAGAACTTTATCAGGTAGTTGTCTGGTAGTAGTCAGATTAAGGATTCTTCTGGCTCCCGCAGGGTGATGATCAACCTTGGATGCCAGTCATTAAGGAGGTCAGCATTTGTTCCTTCTTTGGTCTTCAGGTCTGGCCCACAGCAGGAGCATCCATCCCTGCCATAGTTGCAAGATATCTTGCTATGGTTTTTACCCAGAAAGAGTGGCAACCACTGGAACATGCTCAGAGGCTCCTGTACAAAGATGTTGCTGCAGGCAGCTGAGTTACATAGAAATATTATAGGCAGTCAGACAGGGCCAGGCCTTCAAAGGAGATAACACAGAAGACAGTTGCAAATGTAGAAGGGACAGATGCTCCCTCTGTGAGCCAGACCTAAAGACCAAAGAGAGAACAAATGCTGGCTTCCCTAAAGATTAGCATCAGGGACTGATACTCTCAACAGATTTCAATCACCTTAAAAAAAGTCCAAGTGAGTCATTAGCCCAACCCCCAACAGGAAAAGCCCCTGTTCCGATAGTCATGCCTGCTTGCTACTGACTCACTTCCCCATTTGGTATTGGATTTAATCAGTTTTATTTGAGCAATGGTGCTTGTAATCTATCTCACTGGTTGACCATAGTTTTGTCCCACCTCATGCCCACCTAAGCGAGTTTCCATGGTTTTCACCTTAGACCCACCTCACTGCATGGTTCAACTCTTTAGAAGTCCCTGGAAGAGACACCTTCCTGGGGACCACCCACTCAGGGCCCCCCTCCTATCCCTCTCTCCGATAGGAGCTTTGTTTCCCTCAATAAATATGTTCTGCTCATTACCTCCAGGTGTTCCTAAAATTCATTCTTCAATTTTAGAGAACATGAACTTGTCCCAGGTTAGGTTGGGAGATCAGTTTTCCCTGTATCATTTGGAGGTCATCCACCCAAAATCAGATCAGTTTTTTACACCGTATTAATGTGATGCTGCAAAACTACGGCAGCCTTGGCACAGTGGGAAAGCATGGCTACCCTGCATAGCTCCCTGGAGCATTCGTTTCTTCCAAGTCAGAAGAACATGCTGCATTTCTAGAGCTCAATTCATTCTTGCTTTTTAGAGGAGGATATGTATGCCCTTTTCAGCAGTGGAAGAGAGAGAGACACACACATACACAGAGAGAGACAGAGACAGAGACAGAGAGAGGCAGAGAGACAGAGACAGACTGCTTCCAATCTTCACCAGGATGTTCTGGCTTCACTGAGCAGCTTCATAAGCTATACTTCCTGCATCCTTCAGAAATTTATAGAGTCCAAAGAGCTTAGTTCAAGTTCTCTGTCATTTCCTGTTAACAGGGTTTTATATTATCTAACCAGACATGATCTTCAAACTGGAACAAGGATAAAAACCATGGATAATGGATTAATTATCAAATCAGAACTACATAGGCAAGGAGCCAGGGAGATAGCTCAGTAGAATAAGCCCTTGCCTGGCAAGCACGTGGTCCTGAGTTCAATCCCCAGTTCTGCAAAAAAAAAAAAAGAAAGAAAGAATTACATAGGCAAGCAGATGATAATTGAGCAGGCAAAAACCAAATAAGAATGCTAGGGAAGTCAGTCATCCTATTTGACATCTTCATAATGTTTTTCAGGAATCCTTTTGTGTAGGACCAGATCTTTGGAAGAGAATTGAGGACAATTAACCATTATGATATGAATACCTAAAACATTCTCCGCAATAGAAATGGAGTAGACATATTGCAAAGTAGGAAGAAAGGGAACAAGGGAGAGGGAGCAGGCAGAGAAGGAAGAGGTAAGGGAGTTAAAAGAGAATGGAAGTGGAAAATGTAAATAAAGCTTTTGTAAAAGGGGAGGTGAAGAAGATTTGAAGGAAGGGGAGAGAAATGGGTAGAAAGGAGACATATTATATACTGGCACAAATTCCATATGATGAATGTGATCATTATGTATGACAAATACATGCTAATAAAAATTTAAAATAAATAATTAAATCATTCTCCCTAAGTATAAATCAGTAAGTATAAGTAATAAATAAATATGCAAACATACATAAATCTGCTCCTTTAATTGAAACTTCTAAATACTTCTGCCATTGTTACCTACCTCCAGAATTCTTCTTAGCCGCCCATTTATTTCTATAGTACTCTGTTAACTATCTTGCACTCCCACCATTGTCACAGAAGTGTTTTATATTCAAACATACAGAGAGCTGTCTTTAAAAAAAAAAAAAAAAAAAAAAAAGCCTTGCTCGATTTAATTGACCCTTCTAGTTCTTTCCTTTCTTTTCTCTCCATTGCTTAATTGAGAAATAGGTTAGTTTCACTTTCTGCTCTCAGCACGACTACTGGTAGGACTAGTAGGAGGCAAAGAATGCGCCCGGCACAGACTGTAATAAAACCTCTACTTAGGAGTTGTGCAAGTGCCAAAGTGTCCTGCGAGCCTCCCTTCAATCCCAGCCCTGTCCAGCCCTCAGTCATTCTATTTCTGTAAATTCTAGAGTGTATATGTCACAGCAAAAAATTTAGATTGACACCTCCTGTGGGTTTTTTTGTTTTAGAGACAAGATCTCACTATGCAGTTCAGGCTGGCCATATGCTCACTTTCGTAGCCCCCAGGGTGGTCTTAAAGTCCTAGAGATCTTCCTGTTTTTTAGCCTCTTGAGTGCTGGTATTACAGGCATATAACACCATGTCCAGTTCCTCCTGTGTCTTTTGATAACACTGACCATCTTCCTGTGGTCTATTTTAGCTGGTCTCAGCACATGGCTCTTACCCTTAAATTACTTGACTCTCTGTGTCAGTACTCTTGGTCATGTTTCAGGCAAACTTTATATACTGTATCCTTTGTGACTGTTCAATTTTTTTCCATTCTGGAGGGCTGGCCAAATAGCTGAGCAAGCCGGGCGTGGTGGCGCACGCCTGTAATCCCAGCACTCGGGCGGCTGAGGCAGGAGGATCAGTGTGAGTTCGAGACCAGCCTGGGCTACAAAAGTGAGCTCAAGGCCAGCCTGAACTGCATAGTGAGACCCTGTCACAAAAAAAAAATAGCTCAGCAGATTATTTTCCTAAATTCTCTAACACATTACACACCTGCCCCTTGGAAGAGACAATGAGTATATTTAATTGGTAAAACAGGAAGAGTTACTGGGTTTCCTTGGCTCAACACTCTTTCTTCGTTAGGAGCTTCCCTGCAAGCATAAATTGTTGTCATGGGCACTGCCTGTGAGTGAGCTGGCATATTGGTCTAACTCTGTGCTTCAACTAATTGGCTCATTTGGTGGTCACACTAAATCGTGTTCACCAACTTTGTCAGTAATAAGCAGCTCACCCTGCTGCTGCTTCTTATAAGTTTTGGTTGTTCATGTGGAGGGAAAAAGTGCTATGTTGCAGGGAGGGCACCTCAGAGAACCCAATATAAATATAATCTCTCTATTCATTTAGTCAGTAGGATGGATATACATGCAAATATGTGTACACACATATATGCATTATATGTGTTTGAATATATAAAAACATAAATACATTTTTTGGTAACCGAACTTTGCTTGTTCCTGTGAGCTTCATTCATAGCCAATTAAAAGATTTATTTGCTGTTAAGAATGGAATTTTAATTACATTTCATTTTTGAGCTATTTATTGATGGCATTTTTAAAAAGCTTAATTTTGTTGCAAATGTGTCCAAATTTATTCCTTAATTTTAATATTATACCTGACCTTATAAAAGCTTGTGTTTATTGTAGATAAAACTGTTGAATGGCTTTGTATTTTTTTTTATTTTTTTGTCTTGTTTCAGAACCTTTATTTGTTTATTCACTCATTTTTATGGCCGGCTCAGCCCGCCCCAAGGGCAGGGCTGGCGCAGCATGTGGTGCCGGGGATTGAACCGTGGTCCCTGAAGCCGCCCAAGCTTTCCCAAGCAGGCGCTTTAGACCACTGAGCCATCCCACCGGGCCCCTGGCTTTGTATTTTTTAACACATGTTTGTGTGACAAGGGTTTACAGACCAGCTAGCTGTATACTTACTTATGCCTTCTGCTTGTCCACTTGACTTGGGTTATGTGACAAACTTCAGTTCTACTCATCATTTCTTTATTGGCTTAACTTAATATTATATAAATGTAAAACTTATGTGCTGGAAAAATAATTTGCAAGTCTGATGAGAAATTCAAGATGTTCAATAAACTCCAAACAGGACAAAAGTCATGAGGTCCATCAGAACCAAGCTTCAAGACACGATAAAAATCAAAAGCAATTTATAAGGAAAATCCTAAAGGTGTCCAAACACGGGAGAAGCTGGGAGATGTGATGTGCAGTGTCTAATAGTTTTCCAGGGCTGCCACAGACACACTACCTACCACAACCTAGGGCCTAGAACAACAGAAATCAATGATCTCATAATTCTGGAGTTTACTCAGGTCAAAGTGTGGAATGTTGGGTTTTGCTCTAAGGATCCTAAAGGAAGACCTGTCCCAGGTCTCTTTGGCTGCTACAAGTGACACGCAGTATATTAACTTGGCATAGTTATAGCAGCACAACTCCAGTCTTTACATGGCATCCTCATTTTGCACATGTCTACATCTAAATTTTCTCTTTTTAGTAAGATATGTTGAGTTAGGAGGGCTGGGAAGATAGCTCAGTAACATAAGCACCTGCCTCGTAAGTGCAAGGTCCTGAGTTTGATCCTTGGTACCAGA
>PVJA010036105.1:0-21309 GCA_004027025.1 Myocastor coypus | reverse complement strand
CTCCCTCCGTCCCTTCCTCCCTCCCTTCCTCCCTCCCTCCTATACATATGTATCTTCAAAGGAAATCTTTCAGGTTTTGGTGGTTTTAAATGATCCTTTCATAATAAAGGATCATTTAAGGTAAGGTTTCCAGAAGGAGCTATTAAGGGACAGGGAAGCTACTCTCACCTGTGTGCCTTGCTGAGAAGTTGGAGGCTCTGCTGAGAGTTGATTCTGCTCTCTGGCCAGAGTGTTGTTTAGGTAAACTAAATAATGGAGAAAAAGTCAAAGAGCCTCTATAGAAAAAATCTGGGGAGAATGACCTCTACTATTTCTAAGTGGCGTTAAAGCCTGTTTGTTAAGAGAAGACTCTCCTGAGGGTGTTACAGGGCTATGTATTTGGGGTATGAGGTATAAAAGGTTTTATTCTTTAGGTCTGGAATGGAACCTAGGAATCTTATTTTATCAAGTGTTTCAGATGAACGATATGGTCACTTAGGGGAACTTATGTTGGGAGTGGGTTATTTTTTGAAATATATCCTTTAAGCTTTTTGATCTAATAGCTGGGAAGAATTGAGTTGAATTGAGTACTTAGGAGATCAGAGGACCTCAGGAATCAGGGCATAATTGAAAGGTTCAATCATAGAAGGTTTTTATTATCCTAATGTGTGTGTGGGTAGGGGGTTGGATAAAACAGTGGCCAACCTTTGATGTTATTATATAGAAATGAGGATACTTGTGCCCTCAGAGGTAAAGTGTAATAATGTTGACCAGCAATTTTTGAGCCCGTCACTTACCAGGCCCTTTTGTGTAAATATGTGTTCTATCCATATGTGTATTCAATGCATACATACGCATAACCTTTAAGGTAGATACTATTTGCCCATCTCCCCCCATAGGGATTTTGATAGTTCACAGCAGCAGCTGGTATATACCTTGTTAGTCAAAGTTTAGAAGATGTGCTCAAGAAGGCATTAGAAAACTTGACTGTGGTCATCTAGACCGAAGCCACAGCTTCTTTCCATGATATCACACTACTTGTCAGCAATTCACAGAAATTATCCTAGTTGTGTCTCCTGGCCTGGCACAGTGTCTGTGTTCTCAGGTAGCTGCATGTACTAAGGTCAAGTCCTACTTCAATGTCTTCTGTGTACTCAGCCTGTCTGTTGCTCAGAATCCTGAAATTTACTTTTAATAGAATAATAATCTGGACGTCTCTCAGGAAGGTGAATTTCTTGGATTCCTTTGTGTAATAGTGATTTACACTTAGGATGAGAGAAACCAGAGAACAAAAATATTCTTCATAGGAAATAATGGATAAGAAACTCAATATAGGAGACGGGCGTGGTGGCACATGCCTGTAATCCCAACACTCGGGAGGCTGAGGCAGGAGGATTGGTGAGAGTTCAAGCCCAGCCTGGGCTACAAAAGCGAGCTCAAGGCCAGCCTGAACTACATAGCAAGACCCTGTCTCAAAAAGACAAAAAAAAAAAAAAAAAAAAGAAACTCAATATAGGGGCCCAGCGGGATGGCTCAGTGGTCTAAAGCCCCTGCTTGGGAAAGCTTGGGCGACTTCAGGGACCGTGGTTCAATCCCTGGCACCACATGCTGCGCCAGCCCTGCCCTTAGGGCAGGCTGAGCAGGCCATAAAAATAAATAAACAAAAGTTCTGAAACAAGAGAAAAAAAAAAAGAAAAAAGTTAATAAAAAAAATTTTTTTTTAAAGCTCTATGAAAATCCTTTCACTACAGTACTGTTTTGTTCATCCTTAGTGTCTGATTTGTGAAAGGTAAGATGTGCCTGTGATCTGTACCTGGAAATGCAGGTCTGATTTCTAATACTAATCCTTTCCTTGCCAGGTTAGCAGTGTGTTGGTTTGGGTTGTTTCAGAGACAGCCACCGGGCTGGGACGTCCCTGGAACTGGCTGTAGTGAGTCTCTTTCCGGAGAACTCGGGAAGCAGCTCCTGTGGTTAATTAAAGGTGACCTCAGGATTCAGAGGAGTCGTGTGCTTTCCCAGACAGCCTGGGCTAAACCTGGGCAGCTGGCAACCCTAAATGCTTCCTTTGTTAGAAATCATTCAGCTTTCTACTCTGTCTTTAGAAAGTGAGTGCACTCCAGGTGAGTTAAGGACAGGGCTCTGAAGGGAGGCCCGACTTGTTTCTTTCATTGTGTTTGTATGGAGTGGAGTGGTGTGGACAGAGACCAAGGAGATGTGGCCCCCCAGATCTGGATGCTGCTTAGAAGGAGCTCCTTGGTTCCTCACAGAAATGTTCCTCAGGGTCCAGCCTGGACTCTTGTGCTTCTCTGGAGATTTTTTTTCCCACAGAGTGGTAAGGATTGTTAGAACCATCCTCTATCATTTGCCTGCTGTAAATGACAGGAAACCCATGAGCAGGTAGCACTCTCAGAGATGTGGTCTTTCATGCTGCTCAGGGCAAGGAGACCTTTGCTGTCCCAGCTCCCAGGGCTTACTGCTGGTGTATCATGAAGCAGGCGGATGGTAGGACTTATTTTATTTATTTATTTATTTTTTAAAAAAATTTTTTTAATTTTATTTATTATTTTCATTCTTGTTTCAGAACCTTTGTTTATTCACTCATTTTTATGGCCGGCTCAGCCTTCCCCAAGGGCAGGGCTGGCGCAGCATGTGGTGCCGGGGATCGAACCGCGGTCCCTGAAGCCGCCCAAGCTTCCCCAAGCAGGGGCTTTAGACCACTGAGCCATCCTGCCGGGCCCCCAATAGGACTTATTTTAATACTGCTTAGTTTTTAAGAGTCAGCTATATACCTCAACATGTATAAAGAGAATTGCATCTATTGAAAGGTAATACAGTACACTATAATTTAAGGATCTAAATCAGTTATGTGCTTATATTGTAAATTATATGTACTCACGTCTTACACACTTTCACCATCTTCACCAAAAAGTGGAGATTTAATCAGTGTCCTATAGTAGGCACCAAAACTTGCAGTGTACAAAGGTTGATCAAAAAATAGGTTAATGTTTAAATGACAGTATTTGTTAAACTAGAAAGACCCTTGCTAGTACCTGTGCCCCCACTGCTTGAACATACTTCTGCCATTATTCTTGCCACTTTCTGAAGCAGTTCTTGAAGTCCTCTGTCCTGTTTTGCTGAGGTGGGGTCGAAGTCTGAGTGCTGCTGCTGAGTGCCACCCAGTGGAAGTGCAGGCCTGTGGACATGTTAGCGTGTTCTCCTGCATTATTCACCAGGGCTGGCATGAAGTGACTTTTGGCTCTTCCCCAGAGTGCAAATAACCATGAAAGATAAACATACTGAGTTGATTCAGGACACTGAAGCAGTCATCACACCACGACTAAAGACAGTCAAGAAAAAGGACCTCCAGAAATGATTCCAAGTGGCAAGAACTGGAATAAGTGTGTTTGAAAAGAGGAGGGGGTATTTTGAAGGGCGACTTTTGCAGAAATAATTTTAAAAATTTAAGCACATCATATATTTTGGTCACATACCTTGTTTGTACCCTCAGTTTTGAGGAAGTTATTACCAATTAGAAGTTTTAATTAAGTTTCTTAGACGGTAATTTAGTCTTTAAATTTTTTTTTTTTAAATTTTATTTGGTACAGGGTCTCACTACAGAGCTCAGACTCATAGTGATCCTCCTGTCTCAGCCTCTTCAGCATTGGGATTACAGGCAAGTGCCACCATACCTGGTCTTGGTGGCCAGCTCATTATGCCCAAGGTAGGGTATGTGGTACCAAGGTTCAAACCTGGATCCTTGCATTTGTCTATGCAAGTGCTTAGACCGCTGAGCTATCTCCACTGGTCATTTCAGGCTTTATTAATGAATAGCTTAAATTACCATAAAATTTTATCATCAGTGAAAAAACAATTATCTACATGCTTATTTGACTTTTTGGCTCAATTTTGACTTTTTTTTTTTTTTTTTTGGTAATTATGGCTTTAACTAGATGTTAATGATAACCTGTAACAACCTGAGTAATCTTAAACATAACTTCTAGCTTTTACTGTTAGCTAGTTATGTTCAATTTGAAACAGTGTCCCTTCCTATTAGTGTTCCACTTACCAATTCTCTTAATGTAGTTTCCTGTATGTAGAAGCTTGTTTAGACTTCTAGGCACAGGGATTGGCTCAGAGAAAGAATAGAGAAGGCCAAGATGTTTCTCTATTTTCTCTTTGGGTCCTATTTACCACTCATCTGCTTTGTAGTTCTTGAAGATCTTTTCCTGCTTTTTTGAGGAGCAGGGCAGTGAGAGTGGACCTGGCTTTAGGCAAATAGAGACCCTTTTTGAGGCTCTTTTGCACAAATTTCTGACTAGTTTAGTTGCCCCATCTTGTGTTCTTTTCTACAAAGGAACTGTTAGGACAACTTAGCTCACCACAGGGGTGTGAACACATGCATAAGGTGTGATAGTGTCTAGTTTAAATTTCTCTGGATTTGCTCTTACCAGTAGAGATTTGTTAGAGAAATTTCTAAATGGGATGATAATTATTTTAAAAATTCTTTTTTTTTTTTTAAAGTATGTTGACTCTTAGCCATGGGTTTTATCTTGCCCTTGCCACTGACTCCTTGAGTGTTGTCCTTGTCTGAGTGAATGCTTGTAGCTCACCCCTCAAGTCATACTTGAGCTGTTTTCCTTAATAAGGTAGGTAGCGTGAACATAAAATGGAAAAATGTATAGAGGAACATGTTGGAGAATAAAAGCATGCCTGAATGCTGAGCTGTACTTTGTTATGAAAAGTGCCACTTGTACCAATATTTCTTTTCTTCCCTGACCCTTAAAGGGAGGTTGTCTCTTTTAAAGTAGATATATGACAGCTCTGCTTCCTCTCCAAAGTCTAGGATCAAAGGAAGTGGTAATAAAGGAGAGTCACTCCCTCCAACCCCTTCTCTCTTTTTGTAGATGTTGTTTCTAACTGTTTTAAGAGAGATCAGACCTTGACATTAGTGAGTGAAACCCAGGGCCTCCCAGGACCTGCCTTTCATCTGTGGGTCACTCCCTCAGACCATGCTCTTCATCTCTGTAATAGCGTCAAGACACCTCTTCAGGGAGCACTGCTTGGCAGGTTAGGACCTGGAAGTGTTTCTAGGCATCCTATCCACCTTTACTGTTCCTCCTTTGGATGTTCATTTCTTTAAGTAGATAGAGTGTGTTTGGCAGAGGTATCAGTGAATAGAGTTGTTTTCTGTGCTTTGGAGGTGCTGAGACCTCACCAACATCTTGTAAATTGAAAGCTTAGCTCCAGAAAAGTAAAAGATGAAAAAAAAGAGATGAAAAACAAACCTGAGTTTCAGCTGGTTGTTTACTGGGAAGTTCTTTCTTTCCTAGACACAAGCACAGTTGAGTGAAAAGGATAATAGAGATTGGAGCTTGTCTTTCTACATGGATAAATGAGCCAGTGTTGGACCCTAATGGTGGGGGAAAAATAACATCCACTTTTATTTTTTAAACCAGGCGGTCAGTGCAGGCTAACTGATGAGAATTAAAGGTCAGTTTCCTCAGAGCCCCGCCTCAGTGCAAGCCCGTGGGCTATGTTAATAATGACAATCCCATTATTTTCTTACAGTAGGCAGGAAATGCTGTCTACACCCATTAGATTTGTTTGAGTGGCCCCTGGCTGGAAATGAAGAAAATTTGATTTTCTGACTTGCAGGGAGAAAATAAAACATCACAGAGTTAAAAAAAAAAAAAAAAAAAAAAATCATCCAGTCCTGCATAGAGGTTGATTTTTGGGGCAGGAATAAAACCAGTTTTTTTTTTTTTTTTTTTTTTTTTTTTAATTTTGAAATTCTTAATTGGTTCTTGGGATGTTTGGTCTTCACCCACATTGAAATAAGGAGTAGAGTCGTTAAAGTGAGGTGCACAGAGGGCTTTCCTGGCGAGTGCTAGAGCAAGCCTAGTTTTGGACTTTTTACTACAGGTTTGCAAGCTGCCCTGTTGCTCACATTTTCCTCTGGCTGCTGGAAACGTGCTTGAAGGAAGGCTTTGTTGAAGTTTTCTTTCAGATTAGTTTGCTTTTCAAAAGCAACATTGATGTTGAGGATGACCTGTATATTCACTAGGGCATTTGGTCACTTTGTAGTTTATATGAAAAGGAGAAAAGTGTTAGTGTTATTATTACAGAGATTAAAATATTTGGACCTGTTCTTACATATTGCAAGTGTATCACAAGAACTTCAAAGTAAAGAGTTTAAGTTCCTAATTTTACAAATAACTTTCCACTGCTATTATTGAACAGGTATAGACTTTTTTTTTTTTTTTTTTTTTTTTTGAGGCAGAGTCTTGCTATGCAATCCAGGCTGGCCTTGAATTCACTATGTAGCCTAGTCTTGTAGCTGTCTTCCTGCCTCAGCCTCCTGAGTGCTGCGATTACAGTACAGGTGTGTGTCACCATGACTGGCTCCACTGCTCTTTTAATGTACTTTAGGAATGAGATCTTTAAAATGGGATTATTTAAAAAATTTATTTTTTAAGGAGAAAAGGTTTATTTGGGTCACAGTTTGAAAAGGCTTCTGTCCGTAAGCAGCTGACTCTAAAGCAGGGTGATGTGGCAGATAGGCCTTGTGGGAGAGAAATATTTCATGGTGGGCAGAAGGTAGCAAAACAAGCAAGGGAAGGACCTTACCACCAGCATCTTTCTCCCCCTTACATCTTTTAGGGCAGGTTGCACTCAACACCCTTAATTCTAGTGTCTTTGAGTTAGCATTGCATCATGAATCAGTCCCAATACACTGTGCTCTAGATCCAGCCACCTCTGAGGAAGTCCTGCGACTGACTGCAGAAAGCTTTGGAGGTGTGTATGTGTGATGGGGCATCTAGATACACGCTGAAACATTCTGCCTTTGCCCCTCAAAGGTTCATGCACATCCTTTATTCAGAAGACACTTACTGCATCTGTAGGAGCTGCTAAAGTCCGAACAGTTCCAGCATTGTTGAAAAGTCCAAGGCCAAAGTCTCCTGAGATTTAAGTCAAACTCTTAGCTGCAAGCCGCTGTACAAATGAAAATAAAGCTAGACACTTCCAGCATTCAGGGGCACAAGACAGACATTTCCATGCAAAAGTTACAAACAGGAGGACAGCAGGGAATGGGAACAAAGCAAGACCCAGATCCAAGGCAGACATTAAATCTCATTGTCCACTTCCAGCATCCTGGCAATCTGTGACAAGCATTAAATGACCAAAGAGCATGTGTGGCTGCACACCTGTGGCCCAGCTTGTGGTTGTAGCTGCCATGGTTTCTTTCTTTGGCTTTGCTCACTCTTTGCAGCTTCCCTTAAACAGTCCACACTCATGATAGCAAAACAATCAGTTGTCATTTTTAAGAAGAGTGGATGTGTTTTATATATTTTTTTCTTGAAAATCAGAGATTTTTATTGCTATGCTCTTTGATTTATTGGAGTGTACTTTTATAGATCCTCAGTTACATAATGTATTCTGTGACACTTAGTATGCATCACATTTTCCCATGAAATATTATCATGAGAAGATGCAGGTACTTGTTTAAAATCTTAGGATCAGCCAGTGTTAGAAAAGCAGATGTTTTGGCTTCTGAGTCTAAGGAAGGTAATGTAAGTCATCCCATCTTGATGGAACTGTAGTTCATATTGAACACAACCTCTTGTGCTAGCACTCTAGTGTAAGGCCATATATTTGTTTTGCATTGACTATACATACAGACCTTTTTTTCTTGCTTCTTGAAATGGTATTATTGGAAAAATGGGATGCTTCTAATACTTTCCTGGAAAGTCAGCAGTGACTCAAGAGAATTTTATGAACATTTGCCTTTCTCTTTGTCTAAATTTGTAAAACTCACTGGGGAGGCTGAGGCAGGAGGATTGGTGTGAGTTTGAGACCAGCCTGAGCTACAAAACTGAGCGTAAGGCCAGTCACAACTGCATAGCGAGACCCTGTCTCAAAAAGACAAAGAAAAAAAAAAAAAAAAGAAAAAGAAAAAAAATTGTAAAACTTTAGCAGTGATTATTTTGCTTCTGCTTGTCAACAACACTGAACTTTCCATGCTTATTTTTCTTATTTGTCACTATAAGTGCTGATAAGAAGCTAAACATTTTTATATAACAATACTGTTTTATACATCACCTTTTGATGATAGCAAATGACATACATAATATGTATTTGGGGGAATACTCAACTTTTTTCAAAAGCAACATTGATATTGAGGATGACCTGTATATTCACTAGGGCATTTAGTCACTTTGTAGTTTATTTGAAAAGAAGAAAAGTGTTGGTGTTACTATGGAAATTAAAATATGTGTATCTGTTTTTGCACTTTATAAGTATACCATAAGAACTTCAACATCAGAGTAAAAGTTCCTAATTCTGTAAATAATTGTACCAAATACTTGGTTTCCACTGCTCTTATTGAGCGCTAATAGACTTTTTGTGTTTGTTTTATTATTTATTTATTTATTTATTTTTTTGAGTCTTCCTTTGCAGTCCAGGCTGGCCTTGAACTCACTATGTAGTTTAGTCTAGCTTAAAAGGAAAGGCTTTTTCTAGGGTCCTTTTCTCTGTTATCCTTCCTAGGAGCCATAGACCCCCCAGTGATTATTTTGATTTGTCTTTGAAATTCAATCTTAGGGCTCCAGACACTGACAATGCCCCACAATGTGGGACATCCAATGTATAAACACAGAATAAAAGGGCTTAAAAATTGCTCTTGATATTCAAAGAGTATTTGGGGTCCGATTTTTAATGTGAAAACTCTTTTTTAAATGTATTTGGTGCAAGTTCTGCAGGGTCTACCGGGTCTCACTACGTAGATCAGACTCGTAGTGATTCTCTTGTTTTCAGCCTTCCAAGTGCTGGGATTACAGATACGGGCCACCATGCCAAGTTTTAATTGCAGTGTCATTGTGCCTTGGGGGTGGGGCCAGCATGGCATACCAGGGATTGTACCCTGGTCTCTGTGCTTTGCCTAAACAGGCACGTTAGTCTGTTGAGCTGTCTGTCTGGCCCTAATCTGAAAAGTTTTCTTGATTGAGAATTTAGGCTGAAAAGTGGTTGTATGCATTATGAATTGACTAGCCAGACATTTGTAGACTGCCTGATCTATATATTTGAAATGCACCTAGTTTATTCATTTGGTCTTTTTGAGACAGAGTTTTGCTGTGTTGTACAGGCTGGGCTTGAACCTGCAGTGATCCTCAGGATTCTGAGTGTAGGGATGACAGGCATGTGCCACCATGCCTGGCTTACCTGGTGTATTTAAATCTGGCAAGAAGTCAGGGCATGCACAAGTTAGGCATTGTTGTTTATTTTTGTAGGTCAATAACTCAGTTCATTTTTCCATGGAAAAGTAATCAGTGAAGTCATTATGCTTGATAACCTATATAAACTTGGTTAACCTTTATCATAGTGGTAGTTTTTTTTTTCCAGGATACTGACTGGATGATTGCGTGTAAAGATGTTTATAGTCTAGTAAATTAAAACTTTTAAACAAATAAAGGGCATGTAGCACGTATTCCTATGGCTGTGCTTTTGAATTACTTGTTTAGTGAAAATCCTCATTATGACATGTTTCAAACCAGTTAGATGTTTAGCTTTAGGGAATACATAGTTGGATTTTATAAGAATGTGACAGCTTAGCCAGTAGTCAGTTCCTATCAGTGAGAGGTCCTTGGCTCTAATTGACTGGTACTTACTAAGTACCTGTGTTTTGCAGAGTATATTTCCACCATAACCCAAGTAATGAAAAGTAAGTGGGGCTAGTTGAAAGTTGTATAGTGTACTCTTTCAAGATTTTCATGACTTAATCTAAACCTTCAAGTAAGTACTGAAGGACAGTGAGTTTTAATTTAAAATTGTAGACTTGTGCTGTAGGTGTCAGTCCAGTTGCCCTGAGTGGTGGTGGTTGTGCTGTTTTCAGTTGCAGTTGGCCTTTAGCTGAGAGTTTGGTGGGTGAGAGTGGGGTGACTTCTGAGTTGGCCACATAGCCAGGCTTTCATCTTTTGTGTCCAAAGGCTAATCAATCGCCCACGGTGGTGAGAGAAAGCTGGAGTATGGCTCCTGCTGTACTTTTCACTTCTCCTTTAGAGGAGGTGAAAGATTGAAGTCTAGTGTGCCTTTCAGTCAATCAGGAGTACATTTGGGCCTCACTGTAAGGGTGTGGAGGGAAAGAACAAGGGAGACTTTAACCCCTTGTGTTGCTTTTCTACTGAAATCTAAATTCATTGAATGGTGGCAGTGTGACTTTGTTTGCTTATGTGTGGTGTCTGACAAGCCCTTAGTGCTCAGTGTTTTTTGATAGTGCCAGACATAGGTGGTTCTGAGAGTGAGATGCCTTGTGCTTGAAGCAGGAGGACATTTTTTTGATTTTAATTTTCAAGTTGTATTCTGATTCCATTTCTAGAGAGCAGATGATCCCCCCACCCCCACCCCCCTTGGTACTAAGGATCGAACTCAGGGCCTGGCCCTCCTGTTTTTTCTTTCCTTCTTTAAAAAATTTTTTTTCACGAGACAGAGTCTCACTAAATCACTAAGTTGCCCAAGCTGGGGTTAATTTATGATCTTCTTGTTTCAGCCTCCCTGGGTTATTGTAGAAGTATATGAAATTTTCAACTAGAAGCAGTGTCTAAAATCACTTTATGTTCAGTAAAGTTTTATTAGTTAAGGATTGTTGTATAGTAGATAACAGAGACCCATTCAAATTAGTTTTTTCAAAAAGATCTGATTTGTTGGAGAAAATAAAGGCAGTCTTTTTGTCCTCAAATCATAAAGCACCAAGGTTATATTTTTTTTTCTCCTTTTATTTCTGAATTTAATCCTTGGTACTTTTCATAAAGTTGTATTTTAATTCTTTCCTTGCAATATGCTCTAGTTTTACATTACTTTTAGTAATGAATTTTAAAGGTGTGGGTGATAGGTGTATTGTTTTGGAACTCTTTTGATGCAACTTTCTTTTTGAATGTGTCATCTACATTCTGTGGGAAGAAGACTAAAACAGGAATGATCGCCTTTCAACAAAATTGTGTTCTGTGTTTTCTTGTCTTTTCTGTTTCTTTTTAAAGTGAAATGTGGTAAGACATGACCTACTTGATGTCTTCCATTAAATCATCTCATAAACTATTGAGTCCATTAATTTGCTTTGTTCAGTAGACAGGAAATGGTTATATTTGAAAATATTATGCAATCTTAACAAACCAAAGGAAGTCAAAGGATCTCTGTTCTTTTTTATAGCAGTAGCCTTTGGTTCCACATGCTAACATAAGATGCATGAGCCAGCTCACGGGAGGGCTCTTGCTAAAAAATGTAGCTCGTGTTTATCAGACTCACTGCCTGTGTAGGGCCAAGTGAAGGGTTTCTAAGGGATCACCAGGCTTGTGCTGACATTAGGTCTGTGCAGTTTTACTTCCTTCTTAATACTGTCTTAAGCCACAAGGATGATGCCCAGTATTGCTCCCTGCCCAGCACTGCTGTGAAGTAGTCACTCCTCTTCCCCTCCTGCCCCATCCCCTATTTCTGGTATTTAACAATGTAAGGTATTTGTTATAGTGGCCCAGTTAAACACATGCACTATGATCTATTTCATTTTTCTCTATTTCTAATAGACCTGCAGTTTAATTTTATAACACATATTTAGGTGCTGTTTGCTGATCTGTAAAATTCCTCATAGGATAGATTGAGCCTTACTGTTAAGAGCAGCTTCCAGAGATTACTTCTGTTTCTTCAAATCCTGTAGAAAATATTGACAAGAAGTCTATAGCCATTGCTGGTTGACATCTTTCTGCTCAGTATGCTCCTGGAGAAAATGATCAAATTTAAGCTCCTAAGTCTTCAAATGGCTCTGTCAGTGCCATATTACATGAAATAAGTTTTGGACTTGATAGATGTAAATTATTGCAGTGATACAGAGAAATTTGATTTCGTTCACCATTGCTGTGGTACCCAGTACATAGTTGACTGTTCATGTAGTATATTGGATGAAGAAAGCGATTCTCCTGGTCACTGGGGTTTCAAAAGATGTTGTTCTGTATGTCACACTGATGGAATTGGGCTTCTCATGTTGATATTGAACACTGGCTTCCCACTAATTTTCTAAGTCACATGCTTTAAAGTTCACCAGTGTGGCCTGGTCTAGTGCACACTTACTGCACCCTATGGACATCTATCTCCATCTCTGCAGGAGTCAGACCTTTAAAATTTTCTTTTTTTCTTTTTTTTTTTTTTTTTTTTTTTTGTGGAACCAGGGATCAAACTCAGGACCTTGAACTTGCCAGGTAGTAAAATTTTCCATAGACTTCCTTTTGCCATTTTTAAAATAGTAATGAACCTACGTAGACTTCAGTGTAGTTGAGAGATAGCTCTTTTTAGTGAAACTTAAAGAGAACACCCTACTTCCTGTCTATGAAACAGGGTAGGGTGATAAGATCATATATTAAAAAAAATCTGACTTGTTCAGAAGTGACATGATTGCTCTTGAGTTTGGAATACTGAAAAGTGAGCAGGTTTATTTGGAAGCGCTTTGTTTTTACTACATGTGTAAAACTCTAGGGAGCATCAAATAGGATGTGAGGTGCTCCCTTCAGCTGTGCATTAGCAACGTGGTAGTTACTGATCTGTCATTCACTTTGAGAAAGAATTACAAAGTTTTGGCCTTGTGCCTGGAGTAGCTCCAGATGGTCAGAAAAGATTTTTGTACTGAAGTCAGAAAGTATATTGTACTGATAGAATTGGGCTTGTCATGTTTGTATTAGAACCCTGGCTTCCCACTTTATGCCTCTATGGAATTTTTCCTCCCCTCCCCTCCGCTTTCCCCTTTTCCTTCTTTCTTTTGCTTTCTAATATTTAGAATATTTATCTTTGTTCTTGGTGATAGTGATGTAGAAGTATGATATGTGGTGAATATAATTTCTCTGTCAAACTCAGTACCTCTGAAAATTTAGTATCTATGGGGGATGCACAGAAGCTTGGGATGTGGAAATCTGCAGAGGCCATTCTAGTTGACCTGAAGGTGTAGGTCAGAAGCTTGATTTGGGTTGCATGTGCTTCTCTGATAGTCTGGTTGTTAGCCCCAAACTATTACTTAGTAGTTTCCCTTGCTTTATCTCTTCCCCACAAGTTTGTGACCACTGGGGTTGATTGAAGTTTCCATGTCTAGTGTGGGTAGAAGCTCGTCATTGGAGAGACCTGCAGCAAAGTGGGAATGGTTAGCTGCTGTGGGCACTAGCTGCCGTGGACACTAGAGCTTCTTTGAAGTTACATACATGACCGACCTTGTGTTCCTTCATATCAACTCTGGGAGGGGAACAATGTGAATCTTATTTTCCGGATGAGAAATCTAAGACTCAGGGAAGTAATATTTGCTCTAGGTGACAGCTAGGAAACTCCCTTTTGCAGGCTGCTCACATAGAGTTTTGGAGAGATTTACTACAAGTTTCCTGCCCTTTCAGGATAGTGGAGACTGCAGGGTTCAGGAAATAAAGCTCATTTTCCTCTGGGAAACTTCAGGACTTGTCCAAGTTGAACCTTGTGGTAAACCTTGGTCATGAGGCTCAGATTAAGACCTGATCCTGTCTGCTGCCACTGCTTTCAGTTACTTTGTGGTTATTGAGTAACTTGGTAAGTTTGAAGAACATTAACAAAGTTGTATGTTTTCGAAGAAAATGCTGCAGTTGGGGAAGTGATTACATTGTGTATTTCAGAGAGGAATTTTTTTTTTTTTTTATCTCTTCTGAGATGTTGATAGATAAATTGAAAACATTTAAAAGTCCCCAAACTGTGATGATTATATTCTTAATTGGTTTCAGGGGTATTTGTTTGACACAGGTAACTCTTTTTGAAGCATGTTTAAAGAAGACTGCAAAATTTTTTTTGTTATGACTCCTTAGTAGCAGGCATATATTATTATATACTTTATGGTGGTCTTTTGGAACTTGTGCTGTTTCATCCTTTTCTCAGAGTGTAGCGTTTTCTGAGCCTCTTTTAAACGGAATGATGTCTAAATATTTCTTTTTCCTCATGCCATCCTAAGACATGGTCACCAATCTGCCCTTACCCAGTCTTCCCTGAGCTATCAGTATTCTCTTCTAGGCTTATTTTTTTGCTTCATAATACTATCTTTTTATTTTTTTATTTTATTTTATTTTTTTTTTGTCTTTTTGAGACAGGGTCTTGCTATGCAGTTGAGGCTGGCCTTGAGCTCACTTTTGTAGCCCAGGCTGGTCTCGAACTCGCACCAATCCTCCTGCCTCAGCCTCCCGAGTGCTGGGATTACAGGCGTGAGCCACCATGCCCGGCTCATAATACTATCTTTTTAAAATCTCCACATTTAGATATTATTAAAGCTGTACTAGTATATTTTTCTGCACAGATTAACTGGTATTATAATTAGTCCCTGAGCTCCTCTGAGATTACATCTTCAACTCTAGGAATGGTCATCTCTGATTGATGTGCTTTTTGAAGTCATACCTACAATTTTTTTGATGAGAAGGATGAAAGTGAAATAGAGATGAATTTGTCTGGCTTAATGTAAATCTGGTCTTTGATATATTTTCTATATTGACAAAGGCACCTGACTGGCACTTTGCTTCCTTTATGTGTTGTTATTTTACTCACTTCATAATGAAACATTAATGCAGTTATTTTAAAAGATTATAGAATAAATGTACATTTTAAAATGCATTACGAGTTTAAAATAAAAGTCAGTTGCCATGAGTCTAGTGCTACAGTTGTATCAAGTGTTTCCTGTATGAGACAAAGTCTCTAGTGAGTTTCTGGTATAGTCCTTGCCGCACCTGGATCAGTGGAATGAAATGTCTGCACATTTTAAAAAAGTACTTATTGGACCTATTAAGAATCTGTAGAAAAACGTGTTTTCAGGGAATTGTCAGCCAGGAGTAAGTGCTATAGAACAGGAGCTTTCATAGATGGGAGTCCAGTTACTGTTCCTACTGCTTACTCTTGTGACATATTCAATCTTTTGTGTGGGTTTTCTCTCTAGCTTGTTTTGAGGAGACTTCTTTGGGACCTACTAGTGCAGTATGCCTGTCTCCTGAGAGCAGAGGGTATTCAGGTGTCTTCTGTTCTCTCTGTGGCCTAGCACACATGAAAGAGGTCAGCTCGCTGCTCCTGCCCCCTGCCCCAGGCTTCTCTGTGTCCTTTTTGCCCAGACTCCTCCCCAAGGATGCCTCTGTCCCAGTCATGGGATGCCTGCCTGCCATTCCAGCAGAATTCATCCTGTAACCTCTGTTAACTTTCTGCCCCCATGACAAAATACCTGAGAAAATCAACTCAAAGGAGGAAAGAGTCATTTTTTTCTTACAGTTTCAGCCCATGGTGGGCTGGCTGTGTTTTTGACCTCTGGCGAGGTGCAGCATCATGGCAAGAAGCAGGTAGGAGAAGGAGGGCTGCTCACATCCTGATTACAAGTGGGGAGGGGCCTGTGGCTGGGACTCCTCTGACCCCCCACTAAGGTATGCCTCTTGTGGCCTGCATTCCTTCCACCAGACTCCACTTTGAAAGGTTCCACCACGCCACAGGCCTCTGCAGTGTAAGATCCAAACTCTTAGAGTGTCCATAGCTCTTCCGAGGGGTTTTCTTTTGTCTTCAGTGCTTTGTTGTTAGTTCTCTGTCTCTACCTACACTGGGCTCCATCTAGCTTTTTCAGAGGGATTATGGGCTCCCCTTTTATGTCCCGAGGAACAGAACCAGACTGTGTGATGAGATGCTGAACTTAAAAGCAAGAGAAGTAGAAACTAAGGAGTGAGCCCTGCCTCTAGACTCTCAGTGCTCACCCACCGCCTGATGCCCTACACATCTCACCAGAGTTAACATTCTCTTGCCTTCTTGAGAACTGCTGACCAACTTGGGCCCAAAATGTTTTTTGCGTACTAATTTACAAAAATGAAAGTGTTTTATAGGGAAATTGAATCACAATAACAATTGAGAGCACTGCCAGTGTGCCAGGCACTGCCCTAAGTGCTTTACATGCATTTCTTGATTTACTCTGTACATCTCGTTTGCAGATGGTTCTTTGTCACCTTGACTTTATGAATGAAGAAACTGACTGAGAATAAACCTTGCCAAAGGTTAATGCTAGTAAGTTAAGGAATCAGGATTTGTTCACAGGTGGTTGAATCCTCAGGCAAGTTGTGTGGTCTAGGAAAGACACTTCTCATAATTTTTGTTTGTAACTTATTCCTTTGTTACACATTCCTTGCTCCTCTTGTACTTACTTAACATACTGGGGAAGAGGGCTCTTAACCAACCTCACCTGGTAACTGCCTGGTACAATGTGCTAGCTCTGCCAGTCAGTTGCTCCCTTTATTGCTTCTTTGGAGTGGGGAGAGGGACACTTGCTGTTCCTGATTTCATTGGGAATGATCATCCTTATGAGATTAAATCACAAGTATTTGTGTATTTGCTTATTTTTACTTTGCTGAGCAAACTGTCTTATGTTTTATGTGTCCAGAAAGAGCAAATATTTCTATTAAAACAAAGGTTGAGATCTTCCAATTTAGTGACTTTGGTAAGTTTTATTGTTGCAAGCATCTAGTCTGATTAGCTTACTTCACTTTTAGAACTCTTGCTTTTCACATATAGTACCCGACTTCACTGTCTCTGATCAGGGTTCCTGGACTGTGTTCTGGCCAAGTAGCTCTTACTCCTTCATCTCTATGAGGGAGTTGTGGTATTTGGCTGACAGTTCCATTTACTTCTTTTCATTAAGTTTTCTTTTTTGCCTTTCAGATTCTAATTAGAAGAATGACTAGAAACCACTTTTAGGACTACTAAAATGGTTTATAAGCTGATGTCTTATACTTAAATAACATTTTATTTACAAAGTAATTTTCTATATACTGCAGTATCTATTGCAACGGTGACTCTCTGAAGTCTGGCAAAGTGGGTGCCCTCTCAGGTTACAGGTGAGAAGAGCTAGTCCAAGCACTCTAGTACCTTCCTTAAGGACACCTCAGCCAACAAAAGGAGAAATGAGGCAGTGATTCAGATTCAAGTTCCTCCCTTCCCTTTTTCTTTTTAGGGCTTAATGTTGTTCAGAATGGGCTGAGTTCTACTTAAGAATTCGAAGGTACATATGTTCTGTATTTTTGAGATTATCTGAATGTTAAAATAGTTTTTTCCTACAAACATTTTCCCAGACTATTATTAGCATATTGTAGCTTTCATTTTTATAAGAAAAGAATGGAGTTGGAGGTCACAGTATTTACCATAATTGTGTAATTTTAGATGTTCTAGTGCCTGAGACCCATCAGTGAAATACAACCTCGTGTTAGCTTTTTTTTTTTTTTTAAATAAGGGCACATCCTGCGCTCAACAATTATGATATCAAAACAAGACCCTTGGCTATTTCTGGAGTACTAGCTAATCTACCCTGTGGCTGGCTTGCTTTCTTTCTTTTTCTTTCTTTCTTTCTTTCTTTTTTTTTTTTTTTTTTTTTTTTTTTTTTTTTTTTTTTTTTTTTTTTTTTTTTTTTTTTTTTTTTTTTTTTTTTTTTTTTTTTTCCTGTGGAATTGGTAAAGAAAGAGACAAACAAAGTCCAAAACCAAGTCACATGAAAGAATGAACACTCCTTTGGGTATGTGTCTGTTTGGGATAATCATAAATTTGACTTCCTGTGGTGTCTGGGAAGAGGGCAATAGTGGAATTGTATCCCTCTGGCTACTGACTATGAAACTGATGCACATATGTTGTGGCTTGTCGTTTTTTATAGGTGAGTTTTTGTTTTTAAAGATGGTAAGAGTTAATTTTGAACATACATGAAAAGATCCTCCTGCTGTTCTTATCCAAGCTGAACAAGCATCAACTCCTGGTCAGTCTGATTGCAGGTTTGCTGCCATTCATTCTTCACTCCCTGCTGAAATGTCGTGAAGTAAATCTCAGAAGTTTTATTCCATCCCAGAATGTTTCAGTATTATTTTGGGCAGGGTTTTTCAGAAATGTGTCTCTCCTCACTTAAAAAGTTTTACAAAAAAAAAAAGAACTTTTCTATGTAATTTGGTTACTTAGTAATCTGCTCTGTGGTTTTGGCTGTGTTCCCCCCTTAAATGAGGAAAATTGTTAACAGCAACGAACATGTTTTGATAGTGCTAAAAGTTAACCCATTTTTTAGACTTACATTGTTTTCCTTTTCTTTGTAGGAGAATGATGGTTGTCAGGTTTATATGCTTCTAATTACTACTTTTTTAAAATTTTTTTACCTATTTCAAACATGCAGTGTAAATTGAGCATACTCAGTCATTAATTTAGACTACTTATTTGGAGTAGAGGTATGTTTGAGAAATTGATTATAACCTTTGTTGAACTTTGCACTTGAGCAATATACTTGCTAATTATAAGTGGTTATTAAGTAGAAGTCTTAAGATTTTGTGAAGTAAATCAGTTTATGGGTTCATGTATCTTCAGATATATTTATATCTTTTTAAAATTTATATATCTTAATGCTGTGAATTTAGCTTGACTTGGAAAACCTAGAGTTATGTGTACTTTATATGTACATTTAATTAGTTGACATACTAACATTTTGTTTTATAATAGTAATAAAATGAGTAAACTCAGAGTTAATTTGTATTCATTCTATGTGAAGAGCCTGCATTATGAAAATTGATAAGGTTTGGCCAAGTTTGACGAATAGCATGAGGGTGGTTGTTGCCAGTAGTCACAATGTGGAAAAGAACAAAGCAGTTACTGACTAGTAAAGATTATGAGCATATTTAACGGCTTTGAGGCATATTGTAGGGCTTAATAGCAATAGCAGATCTTTGTATAGTGCTTGGTGTTCTAAGCACTTACATATTAACTTATGTAATCCTGAGCTCAGTCCCTTTAGGACAGGTGTTGTAATTGCCCTTATTTTATAGATAAACACCTGAGGCTTAGAGGTGAAGTGTAACTGGCCCCAACTCCAGTGCTGGTAAATGTTGAGTCAGAGTTAGAATTTACAGTTGGCTATGGAGTTCTGGCTCTTAACAGCTCTGTGCGATTGTCATACTTGGTTGATAAGCTGAGACTCATAATAGCTCAACTGCCAGACACTAACTCCTAGTCACTTGTGGCCGGCCATTGGACAGGTGAAGTGTGGCTAGTATGAGGAAGAGAATTTAAGATTTTATTTAACTTTAATTAATTTGATTTGGACAGGGAGGTTGGAGAGTCTGTGCCACTTGGGAGAGTTTATAGTGTACTTTTTCCTGGGTAATGACAGCATTTTGACATTTTGTGACTGTCAGTATCTTGACTTCATTAGGGTATCAATGATTGTGTCATTAACTAGTAATGATATTAATAAGGATGAAGATAAGTTTATAAATCAGATAGTTAAATGTTTGAAGCTGTAATGCTTTCCTACAAAATCCTGTTTGATCACAGTTTAAGAGATCACCAGCCCACCACATCAGGAGACATCCTCTCATTAATTCCTTTGTAGTAAACAAAAATTGCTTTGATATGCCCTTATCCTTTTCAGCTTTGTAGAGTAATTCTACTTTATAAAGAGTCCAGTTTCTTGGCCACCCTTACATCAAGGACTGCTGATACAAAAATAAAATGAACTTATGGCCAAAAAGCAAGTGCTTAGCTCTTCATCTTCTTCCTCCCATCAGCCTCTGAAGAATTGTGTTGTTGACAGAGCTCCCATCTATGGAAGTGCATCAAGAAACTTGGTGGTGATAAAGACTGGTTTCCATTTCAAATAAAACCACGTAAATCATGGTATTGGTGCCTCCTATAATGTGCTTTCATCTGAGCATTTAGGAGGCACTTAAATCTTATTATTTTAATCTTATCTTTATTTTGATGAAAAGGGCTGAACCGGCTGTTTCCATCAGTCAGGGTGGGGTTCTGAAATTCAGGCAAGGAAAAGTCCAGATGGTGGCAGGTTTTGGATCTTAGCCACACAGCAGACATAATTAAACATGTCTGCAAACCTCTTATTTAGCATTACTAAAACAGACATTTTCTTTGTTTATGGGATTGAACTGTTATCATTAGCATTGAAGTGAAAGAATTCAAGTACTCTAGCCAGGTGCTATTACTCAGCTACTGTGTTAAGCACTGGGTCTGGAAGTTTGCTTTGAAAGGCTTGTAAGCTGAGAAAGTTTCCTCTAAGCATTGAGAATTAAGGAGAGCAGTGAGATATTTGCAACAGGTCTGTTTCCACAGTTCCTGTTTGTAACTTGCAAGTACTGCATAACAAATATAGGACATAGAAAGAAGACTAGGTGTGAAAATGCATTTGGTATATTAATGCAGAAATACTCCTTGTAGTTGGCTGTTGTATCAACTTTGTTTGAAGGTGGGTAGATCATTCAGTTGTTGTAGACTTTGACTTCTCCTCTTGGCAAAAGTACCTTCAGAATGGGAAACCACATATCACTAGAAAGTGATTTGATTTCTTGGAAAGAGATTTAGGTTTACTTGTGGAATAAAAGTTGTGGTGATGAGTGAGTTTCTCTATTTGTAGTAGATGCCTCATTGCAATGAACTTTACATTTATACTTCTAAAGATGCTTTAAAGAGCAGGTGAGCATTACTTCAAGACATTTGTAATGCATTAGTCTCATATAGATATGATCCATAGTGACTTTTTCCATTGAGGCTTTAGATTAGACTCTTCCTTGTATTTGAAGAATGATACTGTAATGTGGTTTACTGATACCCTCTCATTATTTTATACAGGAAAATAAATTTTTTTAAAAATTTTTTTCTTGTTTCAGAACTTTTGTTTATTCATTTATTTATTCTTATGGCTGGCTCAGCCTACCCTGAGGGCAGGGTTGGCGCAGCATGTGGTGCCGGGAATCGAACCATGGTCCTTGCAGCCGCCTGCAGGGGCTTTAGACCACTGAGCCATCCTGCCGGGCCCCTATACAGGAAAATAAAGTCACCTTTTGTATGCGTGTTTTTGTTTCTTTCCCTACTAGTTCCTTCCTTTATCATTGACCCTAGCAGTGTTTCTTTTGAAAGCTAGTTGGTCTGTCATGAGTTTTGGAGGATGTTGAGCTGTATCTTTAAACAGAGGGGATACTACAGGTCATGACTGAAGGAAAAGTTCAGTTATATTCTTGGAAAAAAATGGATTGAAGTACACTTGTCTGTAAATGAGTTGATGTATGTTGTACTCCACTTTTTCTAGTCACTTAGTTGAAAAGGGGCATTTGCACTGAGGAAGGTCTTTATGCAGCTGATACTATTCTGATGCCAAACCATAGACTGTGGCTATGATGATGCCTGCTGAAATGCCTGTATTCATAGGTAGTAGTGGATCCAGAATTCCAGTAGGCTAACGTTTAGACCTGCTTTTCTGTTTATAGATTTTTATGTATTCTGTATCTCAGAAAGCAACCATTTACC
>PVJA010036104.1:6183-21684 GCA_004027025.1 Myocastor coypus | reverse complement strand
TTTTTTTTTTTTTTTTTTTTTTTTTTTTTTTTTTTTTTTTTTTTTTTTTTTTTTTTTTTTTTTTTTTTTTTTTTTTTTCTCAAGAAGAGGAAACCAAAAAAGATTGTCTACTTTGGTAAGATAGGTCAATGCAGTAAAAACAAACCAATCACCAAGTATAAGTTGGAAATGAGAAAAAACAATACTGTATGATTGCTCAGTGAATGTAAACTTTTGTTTCCCTGGATGCTAGGATTGACTCTAAGGCTTCCTGCATGCAAGGGAAAGGCTCTACCACGGAGCTACATGGCCAGTTCTAGTGGCAACTATCTATATTCTGTGTATGGTTATCTGCACCTGCACGGTGAGGACATAAAGTTCTCTAGCTAGAGGCAATGGAGTCCCCTTTTGGAAAGTATAAAGCCACTGAGCCCAACTAGAAGATTAAAAAAAAAAAAGATGAGGAAAGCTTTCCTATCTTTCTCCAGTAAGGACAGCATAGTAATTATGTTCCTGGAACTGTCTGTGAAAGGAAAGTCCTCTCCCTGAATAAAGGAACATGTATTGCTAGGGACATTTCCCCAGAAATCCTGCACAAGCTCACATAGGAGGACAGCTAGGGGCAGACACGATCCTGAGCATGCCGGTTACTTCGTACATTTCTGAGCATGCTCAGTTTAAGGTTATAGTTCAAGAAGAAAAGATGGTGGAAATGTGCGTGAACATATCTTGCTAAAGGTCACATAGCACATCTTTAAAGCTAAGATGGCGAATTCCAGCTGTTCAGGGCATGCTAAATGTTTGGTCATAAAGATAGCAGATATAAATACAAATGCCAGTGGGCTGAAGCAGAAACAAACAAGTGAGCAAACGAACAACACTGGAAGACATGTCAGTGTAAGGGCTGGTCCTTAAATTTTTCTCCTTTGCTTAGCAGCCCTTGCCCCAGCAGCAGAGAGTGGTAACAA
The DNA here is from genome assembly GCA_004027025.1 of Myocastor coypus. Classification (NCBI taxonomy): domain Eukaryota; kingdom Metazoa; phylum Chordata; class Mammalia; order Rodentia; family Myocastoridae; genus Myocastor; species Myocastor coypus. Next base: position 20,737 of record PVJA010036104.1, on the reverse strand, counting down.
CCCAATTTAACCTACCTCTGTTGGCCTCCAACGCAATTTCTTCTGTATATATTAAAAAAAGAAAAAAACTACCTACCTAAGCATTTCATGAAAAATAAATAAAATACAACCAGGAACAACTTCAAAAACAAGTGCTAAGAACATACAGAATATAATTTATTTATAACATGGAGCATAATTGCATGGAGAATCCAGCAGAAATACTGGAGATAAAATAAGCCATTTTCTTTTCAAGGGCTGCCTTTTATAAATCTTTACTGGGACTGAATGGTGCGAGCTTGTTGTTAAATATTCAAGAATTCTGAGAGCTATTCAATTGTTGGTAGCTTGATAGAAATATTTACAGCGTATCCTGCATTCAGTTTTTCTTACAATAGTTTAAGATAGCTTACTGTACTGTAACAAAGAAGAATTAAATATTGCCAAGGGTTAATAAAAGATATATTGAAACTAAGCCCAAAGGAAACTAAGCTAGCTCGAATTAGTTTCCAGAAAGCCTACAGATGTTCTGGATTTCATCTCTGACATCTTAGCTGCTGTGATCTTAATGCTGTGTCTCATCAAATTCCACACATTGAGAGGCCTCTTTGCTCCATGAATGGAATTAGTGCTGTTGTGAAAGATACTTCAGAGAGACATAGCTAGAAGCGGCTCCCTAGGCATGGAAGTCAGCCAGGGCCCTGATCTTGGGCTGCCCAGTCTTCAGGACTGTGAGAAATGAATGTTTGTTGTTTACAAATGACCCAGGGATGGTATTTTGTTGTAATAGCCTGAATGGATCAAGATACTCACTAATTAATGCCTTTGAACTAAGAGCCAGTTGTGGATTGAGAAAGTGAGGTTGAGCCCCACGTGTTCTCAGGGTGCAGCTACTTGCTCCATGCAGAATGTGTGTGTGTCAGCTGCCTAAATAAAGGAGAGCAGCTGTGTATGCTGGGTTGTGGGTCACATGGCACACTTTCCCAGAGAATTCTTGTTGGAAATAGACATTTGTTCACAGGTGGTTTTGCAATGCTTTGCGTGCCTTATAATCCTTCTTTTGCTTTCTTTCATTCTATAAACCTAACTGAGAAGGAAAAAAAAGTTTGATTTAGTAGTATCTGTCAGAAATAATTGATCTCCTCAGCTGCCACCTGGAGGCATAGGAAAGAAGCTGAATTCTTCTGCCTGAGCACCTAAGAATCCCCCAAAAGTCGCCCTCCACCCCACCTGCCTACTGTGTACGGTTAAGCTTGGCAGGTGCACACTGCACGTGCTGCAAGACACAGCCAAAGGAAGATGCTCTCAACAAAGCAGTCCACCCATCTGCCGCAGTCTTGACATTGATACCCACATGCGCACAAGACAAATGTGGCTATAGCTTTGGTGGGAGGTGAGCCAAGGCTGTAACAAGATACCTATTGCAGTCATAGAGTAATAGGATAAGGAGGCCAGATAAAACAGGCAGCTTTCAATCCCAAGTTCTAGAAGGGCACAGAGAGCCCTTTTTACTCTATTGCCTGCCTTGGGTTTGCCGAGTCATGGCCCTCATTTCTGCCATTGGGAGAGAGAGCTTCAATCAAATGAGCCTGTTTCCAGGGAAGCAAAGCAGCCCTGTCTGTCCTGCAACCTTGCTCCTTTTGAGTCATAGAAATGGAAGATTGAAAAGACCTATTATATTCTCTGTCCATCCTGTGGAGAGTCATATAAAATAAATTCTTATATTCAGTGCTTCTGTTTCTTCTATCTGATTCTAATTAAAATAGCTTAGAAAATGTCTATGGCTTAATTTAGAATCAGCAGACACAAGAATGCTGGTTACATCACAACAAATCAACCACTATTTATCAGCTAGCTATATTCTGCCCTGATCTACTTCTTAGCAGCCCTTTTTTTGTTTAGCAGTCCCACTTCCTCAGCTAACCTACTGCATCTAGAAATAGGTAACTTACTTATGCAACTAAAAATGTATATACTGACAGTATTTACTAATACCACTTATTGTGCATACACACTTTATCTATATATTTTAGGCTCATTATCATTTAATTTCCACTATCTGAGGTATAGTTATTAGTCTCCTATGTTATTAATGAGGACACAGACTCTTGAGAAGTAGCTTGGTAATTTACGCCAGGCCCCTGCCCTGGTTATTTATAGAATCAGCCGAAGGTTTTATGCTTTCATGCCCTGCATGGTATCTGTCCATAGCAATTTCTTTAAGATATTTCAAACCATCTGGTCAACATTATTTTCAAAAGTAAGTTTGCATTTTTAATAAAATGGAGAAAGGAAAATACAGAAATCTCTTAATTCACCATCCAAGGACCAATTAGGAAACCTCCGATCTTGCTCCCACTAAGTAACCTAAAAGGCAATGCCCTCGCAGGTTTCACAGTGGCTCCTCATACACTGGAAAGGCCTGGAGGAATTAAGAGCCAACTCTTCAGTCCCTGGCACTAAACAAGCAGTAGAAAAGTAGCTCATCATTCTGGCTATTTTCACGAGAGACAAATGCAGATGCATGTGTGATTACTCCTAGGATAGCATGGTGTTAAAAGCAGAACACCACTTAGGGAACAGAGAAATAAAACACTTGATTTACATCCTTAGCAAATAGAAATGCATTCCAAACATTAGTTTCATGCTTCCCATTAAACACATAGCTCATCGCAAAATTCTTCATATGCAGTATTTTTCTCCAACATTCAGGTCAATAAATGCTATGATTGTGGCATTCATCAAAAGATGATTTGTTGTGGCAGTAAGCGAATTCACCAAGCCCTGGAATGATATTCTGATGTTGATAGACCCTACTTATTTTTTTATTTAATTTCACCACCCAAACAGCATGCCAAATGGTACATGTTTGTTATGCTCTTTGAGTGTATTGAAGGTTAATCACCCAGTAGTTTGAAGTCTCTAGTTACCATACTCTATTCAACCTTATTAGTTTATTGTGTGGCTCTTAGAGATTTATATCAACCTGTGTCAATTGGAATTACAAACTAAATTTTATTTTCACTGAAATCAATTACAAACATGCCCTTCAGATGAAATATAAAGAGCTCTATAAAACATCATTTGAGAGAATTCTTCACATAAAACATGTTCAAATTCTAATTCTATAAATTAAGCACTTACTAGGGAAATATATCTACTGAGTACCTTATTATGCTCCAAATATTCTCAAGTTATCTTATACATATCATTTTCACTATATGCAATGTATTATTATCCCTCATGTTTCAGAAATTAAAGCATAACTAAATAGTTGTATAAGAGGAAGGGCTAGAATGTGAGATAAGTGTTTTGTTGCCCTAAATCTCTTAGAATTTTCACCATTTCATGCACCGGTTAATTTTTATTGTCAACTTGATTAGATTAATAGATGTCCAGAGAGGTGATTGGATTGAGAAGGCACTAACCTCATTAATGGATTAATCCATTGTTGAGTTCATTAACTGAATGGCTCCTTAGGAGGTAGAGCCCAGTTGGGTGAAGTGGGTCACAGGTGGGAGGCAGTGACCTTGGGACTGTGTTGGCTTGGGTTGTCCCCATCTCTTCTCTTTTGCTGTGCTCCCTGGTTCCCCTGAGATTAGTGGCTTTCCACTGTCACATTCTTCTACCATGATATTTCTGCCTCAGAACAAACAGATCATGGGCTGAAAACTGAAAATGTGAACTGCAATAACCCTTTTTTCTTTTAAGCTGTGTGCATAAGGATTTTGATCAGGAATAGACAAGTGGCTAACGCAGAAAGGTGAGCAGGCTATGCTCCTGGGTTATGCCACCCCACCTGATTTTATGAATAAGGTTTTATTGAAACACAGTCATATTATTTGTCTATGTGTTGGCTACAGCAACTTTTGCAATGCAGAAAGTTGAGCAGCTATGATAGAAATTGTCCATCCCACAAAGACCAAAATACTTACTCTCAAGACACTGAAAAGCTTGTTGACCTCTCCTGTAAAGAAATAGAGAACTGCTTAGAACACACAGTAATTAATGTCATTTTTTAAAAAATTAAGACTTATTTATTTGCTTATAATAAATAAATAGCTCAGACTTGCAGAGGAGACACCTCCTGTCTTAGCCTCCCCAGTGCTAGGATTATAGATGTGCACCACCATGCCTGGTTTCAGTGGCCAAGATGGCATGGATGGAGCTGGCACAGCCTAAGGTACTGAGGATTGAACCCCAGTTCCTACACTTGCCAGGCAGGTACTTACATCATGGAGCTATCTCCCCAGCCCATTGCTGTCATTTTGCAGAATGTAAATTCTAAGTGAAAAATCAGTCAATATTTAAGGAGTTTGTTTGAGCTTTAAAGTAAGGGGACATTTTCTTTGTCTAATATCTCAATACCCACATCATTTGGGCAAGAATACTCATCTTTTGGCCACCTCTAAGATTCCCTCTCCTCCTATGCAGTACCATGACTCCCAAGGTCTCCACAGTCTGGTGCAGCAGTCCTGCAGCGACACTGTGTCTCAGAAGCTCCACTTCTCATTGCCTTTGTAACAGTTGCAGTCTTATGATGTTATTCTCAGTGAGTGATGTCTGGCCCAGAATGTGAAAGGAGCATGGTCCTTTATGAAGTCCAGTGCTTTGTTTCCTCATAATGGCCACTGATTGACGTAAGCCTGAGTTGAGTCTTCATTTATGTTGATGAAAACTGTTTTAGAACAAGATTTCAAGGTTCCTTAATTCTTGACACATCCCAGGAACAGCTAATGCTGGGTCTGCATGCTCCAAAGTGACAGGTCACAGTCTATGTCCTATGGCATGGGTTACATGGCTCCTTAACCTAAGTTCTCCTGGTGCAGACTTCGGAAGGACTATTCTACTCTACCTGCTCCCTGTGACATTTAGCATCTTCCAAGATTCTTTTTGAGATCTCATTGTTGTAAATGCCCTGAATCTTCTGTGGGGAAGTTAGTGGCAGAAAGATAACCTTTTCCTCTTGCATCTTTAGGGCAATAAACCATTGTTCTGAATCCTTTAATTTGGCTGAACTCAAGGGATAGGCACCAACTCATTGTAATAACTTCTGTTAGACTGCTGGATAGGAGCTTTGTTTAGGCAGATACTATGTTCTTACCAAGGGTGTTCAAATTAAGTACATTATTTGATCCCTTTTTAGAAACTAGACTTCAGGCATAGATATCACACTTGGGCATTATGATTAAAGAAAGTCGAAAAGTTTTAACTGAGAAGTTTCTTAGATTTCCCTTTTTCTTTGGCTTTTTACCTTGAAAAAAGTTTCCCAGACCTCCAACTCCCTTTTCTGCTTCAAAGCAGACATCAATGAATAAGTACATTGTTGCTCAAACATGGAGCACATAACTATACTGAGTCATAAATAGTGAGCACTACATGCTGATTTTTATTCTTGCTTTAAAGTATGTTATATGACTATTGTGCCCTTAGAAAAATATTGTTAGGGTAAATAACTCACTTTAAGACCCTATCAAGGGGATAAAGTATAGGGCGGGACATTTCCTTCACTGCTAGTGGCAAAATACCACACTGTAGCAGACTCTCAACAACTTTCCATGGTCATGGTTGATACCAACTGGAAACTAATAGATTGAAGAATGTCAACCTCAGTTTGCCTTGCTTCCTTGCATCTTTAGCAAAATGAGCTTCTGCATAACAGCTGAAATGCCTGAGTTAGCCACTGCAATGCAGGCACAAGCTTTTAGCTCTCAGGTTCAAAAGATGAAGAAGTTTGCTGCATTTGATCGATGTTTACCACATGGTACCATCTTTACACCAATTTTCCATGCAAGGAAGTTTTTCTTCTGGGATAACCCCTCCTCATATAGTTCAAGGACAAACAAATCTTTGCTTGTTGGTGCCTTCTGAGCTCAGAAGATCACTATGATCTTTGGTGCCTGAGATGATTTTTATGCCATCTCTCCAACCTGGGTGGGTAACAATGAGAGATATGTGTGAAATGAAGATTATTCCCTGGTTAGAGACAAGATCTGAATGAATTAAAATCCTGAGCTGGTTGAGTACTTACCTCCAAGAGAACCATTTTAAACTGAGGAGTTACTGCTATTGAAAATTCCAGAGTTATGACATAGATGGACAAGAGATATGAATCATTTTAGAAGGGAGCCATGAAAGTTAGTGTACACAGAAGCTTGGAGTGTGGAACCATAAAGCTTGGTGTATGAAGAGAAACTGTTTAAATACCAAGATGAATAAATTCTCAACATCAAGGCAAACGGTAGCTCTAAAGCTTAGATGGTATAGTAAAAAGTATCAGCCCTTATGAAAATATGGCTCTCACCTTTGGGATGCATGTCTCTGTACTGTTTTGTTATTAATGACCCTACTAGCTTTGGGCTATGAAAATGATGTATATCACTTCTGTGTGGAAGTATTTATGGGCTATAGCATAATGCTCTTTGCTCTTTTTCTTGACAATTGAAAATCCTGAAGACTTATGTTAAGATGGTACTGTCATAAAATGATGGAGATTTTACCAACCTGGGATTATGAATGATTACAACAGTTCCACACTGAACATGTGGCACTAGTAGAAAATAAATCTTTGATAGCTTATGCACTGAGTTTTGGTTTGATTTTTTTTTTTTACCATAGTTATCACCTCATGATGGATAAAGTAAATTAAAGTTATGTTTTTGAACATACAATTTTAGGTTTACAAATTTCTAACATGCTACACACCTATTTGACTTAGATGAATTCAATGGTATCTGCTCAGCAAGGAAAATTAAAAGGTGTGCTTGATTAGTTGTGCTATCATTTGAGGAACACACATCCCAAACTGTGAGGTCAACGTGATGCTTCTTCCTGGGCTTAAGGCCTCTTAGGATGCACATAATGTAAGAATTTGGTACACTGATGGAGATTAAAACTCATACTTTTAGAGATTAAAAAGTACTTCATACTAGCTAACCCAAATATAGACCAACTGCTTAACTGGAAGTTTTACCAATGAAACATCAAAGCTTTCCCACGTCGAAGCTGGAGGTAGATGTGTCCTTCATGCTCTAGTAAGCCAGTGAAGTCTGTGAGTAGATCGCAGTCTTCTTGAATAGCAGAATTCTGCAGGAAAGAATGCAGAGCTTTCTGAACCCACTTGTTGGCAATGCTACAACTGAAAATGAATCACACACCTGGAACTAAGACAAAGCCAGCTGAGAACACAGGGAGCTGCTTGAGCCATGTGAACTCCAGAATTGGAACGCCAAAATGTTTCCTTGAGTTCTTCCTTGTTTGAGTGTCCTCACTGCAAATTATGAACTCAAGAGCATGATAGTTAAGAGGCTTGGAACATTATAATACTTTGCCAGTGCTGATCCTATAAGATTTCAAAACTCACTCTACACAGACCTCTAGGTAATAGTGATTTAACTCCTGAAACTTGTGATGATTAATTTGTGATGATACCCTGTGCTCCACAGATTTAAGGAGACCAACAGCACTGACTTTCAGGACAAGCGAATAATTTCAGGACATTTTCCTCCAAATAATGCCAAATACAGTTAGATGAATATGAGATAATAAGATACAGCTGTAAGATTCCAACACTTTAAGATAGTTCAAGTCCTCAATGTCGTTTTGTTTTGGATTTTGTTTTTTGAGACAGTATGTCACTATGTAGTTAAAGCAGGCTTGGAACTCACACATTCTCTTGCCTCCGCTTCTGAAATAATGGGATTATAGTTGTACTCCCCTACACTTGGCCCAGCAATTTTTATTGTCTGGTAGAGTTTGCAGTCCAAGCAGGACTTTAATTTTATCTCACTTTTCCCCAGCTCAGTGGGAAAATATTTAGATGATAAGACAAAAAATTAATCTAGTTAGTAGAGTTTAAGAAGCTATTATTCAAATGCTGGCCAAATATCTCAGAGGGCTAAAGCACCTACAAGCAGGTACAGGGGCCGAGGTTTCAATGCCCTGGCCTAAGGTTCTGGCTCCACCCCCGGGGTGCACCGAGAGGGCAACTGAGACTGGGCAAGGTGGCATGCCCCTGTAATCACAGCTCTTGGGAGGTTGTAAACATGTGGATCACTACAAGTCCAATCCAGTAGTAAGACCCTGAACACCCTGTAGACCCTTCCCTAAAATACAAACAAACAAACAACAACAAAAGAATAAGATGATCTCATTCATAATCACAGAAGATACTGGCATTCTTAGCCACTTATGGACCACTTAGTGACAGTTTTACCCTCTATTTTCTTACCATCTCTTGTGCTGAAAGTTTACAACATAGGAGCTCTGTGGATTACAATTAAGGTTCTACTAGAAAGAGCTTCCAAATATGAAGCAGGGAGAGGTGGCATTTGGTCCTCTTTCCTATATTTTCCGTAGTCTCTACACAAGTAGTGGATGAGAGGATTACCAAAACCTTTGGCCCTAGATGAGCATTTGAAGATCCTTAAATGATGTCTTAGCAAAGCAGGTATTCTTTGAATATTTTCTGGCTCAAGGTGTGTAGCTGTTTCCTCCAAATTTTTTGAAGAGATTTCCATCTTGACAGATAATGAAGAGAGGGAAATGTAGTCCAGTTTATGAAATTTTTGGGATGAAAGTGGTTCTAAGTAATTTTTCTAAAATGTATCTTGTACATTTTGTAAGATTTACATTAAAGAAAAAAGGTTAGAAATTGCTAATGACACATCGATTAAACATCCTGGCTGTTGGATTTGAAACTGTGTGTTTCACATAATCCTGCCAGGGACTCATCATCTACTGAGCTCCTCAGTTAGTGTCTATAGCAGAGCCACAGGTTATGAAACCCCACAAGAGTATGGAAGTTAGATTTGGAAAGCTTGAGTTGTGGATACTTTTGTTCTTAGCCAGGAAGTTTGGCATCTTTCTCCCACTGAAGATTAGTCATTTCAGGTCAGCAATTGTTTTCTCTTTCCATTCCAACATATGTTCTTGGGATATGTTCATTTCAGGATAACATCTTCCTCTCTTTGCTTGAGTATGATTTTCAGTATAAAAGATGAGGTTGTTAAACCATATTGTTAACACTTATTGATTTGTTGCTTTATGCTGGAGATCAAATGCAGTGACTGGCACATTTTAGACAAATGTTCTACTGCTGCATTATACATGCCCAGAACCTAGTGACTTTAAATGAACACTTCGGAATATTCAGATGGGTGTCGTATTGCATTCAATATAAATATTATCAGATGCAGATAGCTGTTCTAGTGCTGATTTAAGACTGAGTAGTATCAGACTACTTTTGGAAATCACCTCTGGAGTTCATGTGCCATCACTGAATATTCCCAGTACTTACAAATTGCTGGATCTAAAAAATCCTACATAGAAAGTAGAAAAAAGATAAGTGGAGACTGTTTCTATGAGTGAAAGGGATAAGGTAAAGCTTCTTTGGATGGTCAGAGCAGATATGGCCAGGGTGGACATTTGTGGTTGGAATTCAGTGACTCTGGATACTGTGTGTGCATGCTTCTAGGGGCCAAAGGGCTGAAGTCATGTGATGTGTGGATTCAGGTCAAGGCAAAACTGGGGAAACACAAAGAAGGGCTGCCCAAGCTTGAGACCTCCAAGGAGCAAATGCCAAGATGGGGTTAAATGAAAAAATCTTTTTATAGGAGCCAATGTCTACATGAGATATTATGGAAAGGTACTAGGGGAGTTCTCAGTTCTCCTTAAAGATCTGATCCTGAATGAGGGAGAAAAGGGAGGTGGGGATATAAAGTGGGAGCTTTCTATGTGGCAATGTATTCTAAGGGAGGTTTGATAATGTCACTATTTATTCCTGAACCAAAGTCCCACACTGCTGAGACATGATGTCCTTTTCTTTCTCCATTGTTGGCTGGGAATAGACTATGGCTGATATCTGACCTCCTCGGAGAACACAGCAATTGGTTCTTGGTCAATTATGGCACTGGTAAATTACCTTTGCTGGAAATCTGCAGAATATATTTCCATGAACACCAAAATAAAATAACTAAGCTGAACTCAGAAGGAAGGACTACAGCCCTCAGATGAAAGTTCAAACTGTCCACTGAGTCAGGAGTGTGTTGGGAAGGCAGAATGATCACTAGGTCCCTGATAGAGCAGGAGGTGGGAGATCCCAGGTATGGGTAGAGGGACATACTCTAAGAAGTTAAGACAGAGGGCCCCAGGTGGGGGATGGCTCCTTTGCCCACCACCTGAGCCCAGAGAAAGCCAGTGCCTTTTGATCCCCAAGGAAGATCTGGAAATGTGCAATGAATGTTTACTCTGTACAGAGTTGGTTATGATTATAAAAAATGAAATGAGATCCCCCAGTGAGGCTGCTTTATGGTTTGACTAGTGAATTGGTTTGAAAGATAATATTCTAGTTCCAGAAGTGGTTTGATCAGTGGCAGTAATGTTGTATAACTTTTTATTTTCTCAAAGGGACTACTTTGAAAGAGCAGCTCTCATTTGAATACATAGATTCCAGGCGCTCTCTTCCAAAATATTACTTACTGTTACTTAATTAGTACCATATTACTTTTTAGGGGTGGCTCATGCTGATTTTATCTCTTTACCTATTTATTGTGCCCTATTTACTCCTGTTAATGACATATTTTTCTACTTCTGATTGTACTCAGCAGGTGGCTTATGAAGAAGGTTCGCATTCTCAACCCCATCCCAGCACCATGGAAACGGTTAACTGTTACAACCTCGGAGAAGATCAACACACCTCACTGCCATTCTGGGCAGCATTAAGAAGAGAGGCAGGATTTCTTCAGTGGTATTTCTTGTTTCTTTTATTCTGCTAAATTTCATGAAAAAGTTTCCTTGAATCAACTTACTCTGACAGAGATGCCATACCAAGTTATAACTACTTTCCATGAGGACTAAGCTAGGATAATGGGGAAAGAGGAAGAATGCTAACTTCTCGTCCTGATATATACAACCAAGCATCTAGAATTTTGATTTTGAATGGTGTAAAGCCTCTTTACAATATTAAAGAATGAGCCAAACTCTTTGGAGAAAGGTGTTTTGAACCCTTACAACCCAGCGATCCCATTGTTATATAAATGACACACAGTTAGGCGAGAGGAGGCCAAACCAGAGGATGGGAATTCAGAAACTCCAGTTTATGTAATTATGGATGCATTTCTCTGTTTTTAATGTGTTCTTGCACATAATTTAGAGAAATAATTTTGGAGTCCTTTTCCATTCTGTTAGTGTGAAGGGTCTCACGTGATTAGTAAAATCTTCTAAGACTCTGTAAGACAAAACTCTCTTATAAATGACCATATATCAGAGCCCCAGTGCCTGCAGGTTCTTGGACTTGTGTGTGGATGGACGAGATATCTAACCAGAGGCAGTGTTTGGGATTCTGTATCCAGAAAGGAAGGTCAGGACACTCAGTGTATTGGTACATGGTCATTAGCAACTTCTCCAAAGTAGGTAACTCTAGAAGAAGGACTCACAGTTCCTTTCCTTGAGGAGAATCACTTTGGATGGCCCATATTAAGAAAAACCTATGAAAGTCAGGAAAGAGGCAAAGAGTTGGTAGAAGGAAAGAGCCATTGTGTAGGAACTTAATTCCTGTCCCATAAACCATGACCTCATCCCAGCCAGGTTGAGTTTTAGCCCTGGGATTGTTACTATGGGTTATGGGCTGCCAGATGGGCTCTTGTTCTTGTGCACGATGAATAAAGAACTGGATGTGACATTGTAACTGTAAAGGAAAGTAGCAAAGTATCAATCGCATCATGGTACACTCAGAAAGAGCAGGCTTATGCTCATGGAAAGGAAAGTGGGTATGATGCTTGAGGGCACTGGGTTTAAGAATTTAAAATATTGCACCAGATCTATGACACTTTCCATGGGCTCTTTTAGATTATGACTGACAGGGTGCTGATACAGGTCAACTATATCTACTGTGCATGTCTTTTCCCATAATTCACCCTGTTATAATTGGATATATGAGATAAGGTCCATATACATGAACCTCGTGTAAGCTCCAAAGAAAGGTTATTGCAGGTCATCCAGGAAACTCTGACATTCAGACATCTTAGCTCTATCTCCAAGTAGCAGGAAGGCTGGATGGTTGGCTGTGGAGGCTAGGACATTGCCCGGGTTCAGATTAGTGTAGGAGAATGGACAAATAGCCCTGATTGTGCATCTACAGAAGGAAGATTAGGGGATTCAGAGGATGCTCATACTTGACCAGAGTTGTATGTCTAGTCTTAGTCTGAGAGACTCCCAAGATTCCAGCAATATGCTATGAACCATCCAGACTGCTGCTCTTAATCACTACCTGCTATGGTCTGAGAGTCTGTGTTTTCTCCAAAGCTCTTGCTGCACCCCGATCTTGATGATGATAATAGTAAGAGATGATGAGGGTACAGTCTTCATGAATGGATTTAGCAACCTTTAAATAAAAGGGCTGGAGAGAACTGGCTAAGAGTTTTTTGTCCTTTCTCTCCCTTCTCTGTGTTCATCCCTGATGGAGGATACAGCAACAGGTGTCACTGAGGGGCAGGAGAAGGCCCTCACCGGACGCTGAGCCTGCTGCTGCTGCAGTCATGCACTTTCCAGCCTCCAGAATTATAAGAAATAAATTCCTTCATGACTTAGCCAATCTCAGAAATTTTTCTATAGCAGCAGAGAGACTAAGATGCACACATTTCATTAGAGTTTGAGGCTGGAATCCAAGATCAGGCTGGCTGGGGTGGAGTCAGAGAGAAAATCTTTGAAAATAGTTTCCTCTTCTGTTGTCATTGAGTCCTCAATTGAGTCTTATTATTCATCTCCTTGCTTCGCAAATGTCTTCTTGTTTTTTTTTTTTTTTAATTTTTAAAAGTTTTTAAAAATGTATTTAGTACAGGGTCTATAGGGTTTCACTAGGCAGATCAGACTTGTAGTGATTCTCCTGTTTTCAGTCTCCCAAGCACTGAGATTACAAGGGTGCACCACCCCTCCCAGCCTCAACTGCCCTCTTAGTGTGCCCCTGGGGTGGGGCTGGTACAGTTCCATGGAGATCCAACTTTTTGGGGGTTTATTTTCTGGAGACAAGATCTCACTATACAATTCAGGCTGGCTTTGAACTGTCAGTGATCCCCCTGCCTCAGCTTCGAGGGGTTGAACTCAGGGGCCTTGCACTTTCCAGGCAAGTGCTTATGCCGCTGAGCTATATCCACAGCCTCACAGAAGTCTTCTGTTCTTGCCAGTCTACCGAATCAGGAAGTCCTTCTGCACTCCCTCCCAGCAGTATGTTCCCTTCATTTTCACCCTATGGATCACTACTAACAATGACCTATGCATTTCCTACTGAGTCATCACCTTTCTTTACCCTCTACAATACACAAACTCACAAGAAGCATGGACCTCAAGGGTGCTGTTCACTGCTGTTGTTGTGTGAGATGTTAGGCAGCTATTTGCCTGGTTATTGTCTAGCTCATAACACACATTCACACATTAGTAAGTTGTTAGATGAGATTGTACTTTCAATTCTGAAATCCAATAATCACAGAGCTCACATTTATTTGCTATCTACATTTATTTTTCAAAAAAATCCTTGGGGGATGTCAGTATCAGATAACCATTTCAGAGATCAGTAGAAACACAAAATAGTGATAGGAAAATACAGCATTAGAAACGATACAAAATTTCACTAAACAAAGTAATAGGAAATCAACAATGGTGCTTCTATTGCACAGCTATCTTCAGATTAGTTGTTTAGCTTACCAGACATAAATATTCAAGACTGGTTTTTTTAAAAAAAAAAACAATAGCAAAATGTTATCAGTACGTTGTTTTTCTTTTGTGCACTGATTGACTTTTCCACTGGTGAGTTCTCCTAAGACAAGTGTCAAGATTTATTCCCCCCAGATCCACTAACCTAACATAGTTTGTACCACCCAATGCATAAGGCTTTGAGGGACCACTTGATAAAAACCCTATAATTTAAGCCTTCTGTTCTTCTGTGTGATGCAATTCCTCCAAGTGTTAAAAACTATTCCTTCAAACAAAGTAAGGTATATGATACTGTGTTGCTCACCTTCCTAAACTGTCTCTCTCCAAGGTATTTTGAACTTCGTCAAATGGAAATTTCTCATGCTGGATACCCCAGGCTGTGAAATAACAGATGAAGAGGGTTGGGCTTCTTCCACCGAGAAGCACAGAGCACTATCCACTGACCTATGCTCATTTCCAGGAGCGCGTTTCTTTCTCCATCACTTCAGCACTGTGTCACCACACCACCCAATCTGCTTTGCAATTCCCTTGTAAGTTAGCCTCAGGCTTCAGTGAATTCTGAGGACAGAAATAAACCACACACACACGTGCACACATGCCCAGATAACTCCCTGCAAGACTCACGTAAGTGTTCCTGACATCTTTGTCAGGTGCCAGCAGCTCCTTGTGACTCTCTTGAACCACAAATAAAATCCATTGAATTTATGGTGGTGGTACTGGTGTGGACATTAATAGTCATTGAAGAATGACAAGATGAATGTGGTTAAACTCAGATTTAGGATCAAATGCATACTCTTTCATACGCATTCCCAAAACTTCACGTCTCTGGTTTTTCAGTAATACAATCAGACTTCTACATCCATGGACT
>PVJA010036103.1:0-21347 GCA_004027025.1 Myocastor coypus | reverse complement strand
TTTCTTTCTTTCTTTCTTTCTTTCTTTCTTTCTTTCTTTCTTTCTTTCTTTTGTCTTTTTGAGACAGGGTCTCACTGTGGAGTTCAAGCTGGCCTTGAGCTCACTTTTGTAGCCCAGGCTGATCTTGAACTCACATCAATCCTCCTGCCTCAGCCTCCCGCGTTCTGGGATTACAGGCGTGAGCCACCATGTCTAGCTTCTCTCTTCTTAATTTCTTTTTTTTTTTTTTTTTTTTGAGACAGGGTCTCACTATGCAGTTCAGGCTGGCCTTGAGCTCACTTTTGTAGCCCAGGCTGGTCTCAAACTCACAGCGATCCTCCTGCCCCAGCCTCCCAAATGCTGGGATTACAGGCGTGCGCCACCACGCCCGGCTTACTTCTTAATTTCTTATAACTTATTTTTCCCTTTTTTTCTTTCTTCGTTGAGTTTTGCATGCTTATATCTGATAACCTGAACAACTAATCCAAAGACAACACAATGGAATATGAAAGATACTGTCAAATTCATATTATTTTGTTTAGTGAAATCCTGTATCATTTGTGATTTTTTTCTGTTTTAGGACTATTTTATACTCTATTTAGAAAACATTTCCCCCTGCTTAGAACACGCATTGCCCCCTTTCTGAGGCAGGTCTGGGGTCCTCCTTCTACATGTCTTTTACCAGCTGAGATCTAAGGCACAGCACGGGGCCCAAGGGAAAGGCAGCCTTGTCCAAATGGATAGGAGCATTGGCACCTCCTTACTCACCAGTGCTGGCCCTGAGCAACTTCAACCTCTTTCCTGAAGGCAGCGTGTCCTTCACTACAATAAATCTTTAATATTTAAATGTTTATCATTGTTTTCATCAAAGCCAGGGACCAGCCAGATAGCTCAGTGGATTAAAGTGCCCCATTATTGAGAATATCCTAGAAAATTATATAAGACAAGGAGAGCTGTCTTTAGTGCACGAACTTTAGGGTAACTGAGCTGCAACAACATGCATAGTATTAGCGTGAAATAGACAACTGGTGGCGGAGACGGACCAGAGAGTCCAGGCACACTATGCATGAGTTTGAGCAGTATAGTGCGACCCTGTACCAAACACTTTTAAAAAAATAAACATAAATAGATACTTACTTAAGACAAGAATAGACAAGATGCTATGGACCAGAGGGAAAGAGGACGTGTAAATACTGGATCCAATGCAGCAATTCTGCCTAAAAATAGACTCTGGAAAAACTCTACAGAGAATAAATTAGGCAACAAATATTTTTTTGGTGCATGCCTATAATCCCAGCACTCGGAAGGCTGAGGCAGGAGAGTACTGCAAGTTCTAGGCCAGCCTGGGCCTAAAAATATGTTTAAAGTATAAAAAGTAGAAAGCCAAGATAAAATGAAAGAGGACTTACATAATCTCAATGTGGGTCGAAAGAAAAACTTTTCTTTCTTGCTTGAAAAAGAGACTTACTATCCTAATAAGGATAATTATGTGGTAGAAAGAATTTAATAGTTTCTTGCAGGGTGTACAGAATTCCACTAGAGTTAAAGTCAAAAGACTTGAGAAAATACATGGCATGAGAGGTCAGAAATAAATAATTCCCCAAAACATAAAAAAGGTCATAATTTATAATAAAAGATAATTTAAGACAAACATAATTTCAATAAGTTAATATAGAGGTTATAAGATTAGAAGAATTTACACCCCCCAAAATGTCAGAGAAATACAAATTAATTAAGGAAATGAGTAAAATTGGCGGGAACTAAAATTGGTAGTCTCAAGCATTTGTGGAGATGAGGGTCATGGACCTATCCATGATAAGGTAGGTTCCTGCCATTTTTCAGGCCCTACCTCCTCACTAATAATTAAAACTAAGCACACATTTATCATTTATCAAGCCACACTTGGTAATATAGCCAATATAAAGCAAATACAATGTTGTCTGTTACATGGCTTAGCAAATATTATTTTTAGCAACAAAGTTAAGGCAATAGTACAATGACTGATGAGTTTTCTACCATGAAAAGGATGTTATGCAACCCCAGCGATGGGAAGTCTCATCATCTGTTCAGTTTTCACATAACAGATAGGGAATGAACTTTTTCGTATAATATTGGAGAAAGCTAGAGGATTACTTTAATTTTATTTCAGAACTTAAAAAAAAAAATGTAGACAGGCTGTTGCTGTGTAGTTCAAGCTGGCCTTAAACTCACTCTGTAGCCCTGGCTGGCGCAGAACTTGCAGTACCCTCCTGCCTCAGCCTCCTAAGTGCTGGAATTATAGGCATGTGCCAAAAATATTTGTTGCCTAATTTGTTCTCTGTAGAGTTTTGCCAGAGTCTGTTATTAGGCAGAATTGCTGCATCAGATCCAGTATTTGCATGCCTTCTTTCCCTCTGGTCCAGAGCATCTTCTGTGGATTAAATCCTCTTAGAACGAACTCTCAACATGAAAGGCAAGGATTGTCCAATCGTATTTACCTGAGCATGCTAAGGTCCAGAGAGATTAAATATTTTCCTCCATGTAGCATAGCTGTAATGGCATAATTTGAACTAAATATTAGGAAAATATTCATACCCCATGCTCAACTCATTCTATCAGTTTGGTAAGTGCTCCTATGTATAAAGTTCTTAAATAGAATTTAATGGAACTATAGAAGGGAAGAGGAAAGATGCCCACAGTATCCAGCACGCGGCCCTTCTCAGGTCTGGGGTCAGGCAGCTAACCCTCACAGCTTTGTTTCCCCATAGGCAGCAGGATTCTAGAAGGTGGCTCCTCGGGGACTAGAAAGACTTGGTCAAAATTGATGGCTCCTTAGGTGCCTAAGTCACTCTGTAGCTCCATGTCTTCTCCCGACCTGACACATCCTAAATGCTAGACAGAGAACTGGGAACCTCAGTACCTCAGGGCCACACAAATCAAATACGTTTGTAGGCAGGCCATTTCTGAAAGCAATTTTATGTCCAATGGGAAACTAGCTCTAAAAGTTTTCAACATAATAGGGCCAGCCAGATAGCTCCATGAACTAAAGTGCCTGCTTAATGGATGCAGTGGCCACGGTCAGTCCCGAATATGCCATGCCAGCCCTGCTCCCTGGGCACACTGCGACAGAGATTGAGACCAGGCGTGTTGCTGCATGTCTGTAATCACAGTGTTTGGGAGGCTAAAAACAGGAGAATCACTATGAGTCAACCTATGCAGTGAGACCCTGCACACCCTGTACAAAAAAAAAAAAAAAATCCTTGTGTTAGAAGATTTATATCTTGCTTAGAGATGTCAACGTTGTGCTTTTTGGTCTGAGTTTTTGGGGTATGGACGATATTTTAAAATCCTCTGTAGGTACAATGGATATAGAACAGGAAGTTAAACTGATCAAAAGATTTTATCTCATCTCCTTGACCCCCACTAGAGTAAGTCAGCCCTTTACCATAAGAAAGTACAGAACCTGAGATTTAGCTATCCTGACTGGTTCCGTAAAAACCTTGCACATTTCTTTTTAATAATGGCTGCAGGACATTTTCAGCAGTGTGGTCAAATCACAAACTATCTGTGAGTCTCCTGGCTCTGATGGCTGTGTCTTCTACAGTGTTTAAAAGCTTGCTTTATATAAGTCCTTCTAATACTTTTCTGTAGAAATGAATTCATTCTTTTCTAACTTTAGCTGCCAAAAAAGATAAATTTTTCTAAGTTTATAACTTTTTAGAAAATGAGAAAAGTAAGCTAATTTTTGAAAGTAAACACTGATGGTAGAAAAGACAGGCGCTCTTAGATCTTCAGCGGACTGTCTCCAGAGCTATTACACGAAATCTCTTAATCTCTACTGGTAGATAGCTTATTCAGGTTTTATCTTATGGACGCATTTTCTCAGCCTCGATACCAAGTTCCAAATCAATTCACGGTGAGCTTGACTACTAACACAGGCTATCTCCTAAGGTTTCGTTCTTTCAAGTGTTGTCAAACTCTGACCTGAATTTTCAATGTTCTGGTTTGAGAGGCAAGGAAGTTGTGAATTGCTCAAATCAGTCACAGATGGGCTGTGAGAGACTCTCCCCTGCATCTGTGGCCCAAGCGCTGGGAGGCCCCAGCTTTGACTTTGACTCTGGACTCATTTTTCAAGAGCACATGGGTTACTGTGCTTCTAAAACCAAGCAGAAGCCTGTGTCAGCTCCACCACGTTTCCCCTGCTCTAGATTTCCCTGACCATTTCTGCAGACTGTGGTGCACTGGGCTCCTAAGAAGCGCATCTCACACATCTCTTCATCCCAGGATCTGTCACAAGGGTGCTTGTCAGATTAAACGTGATTTTAAGACATACAACGAAATTGACATAGATGTCTGACTGTTGCCTACTATGAATTTCCCAGTAATAATCATACAACTGCCCAACGCTTACCTAGCACGAGCCCATTTTATTATCAGTTATCAACCTGAATGTGATTATTGAGAGCGTAGGTCAAGCTCCATCTAGGATAAATGCTTCCCATTTGATGTAAGACATCGTTTGATAACGTTCTCTGAAAGAAGTAGTTTATCTTGCAGTGAAAATCTATTATCCAAATTAGAAGTTTAACCTGTTCTGCCAAAATTATTTCTTTCTGATTTTGATCTCTTTTATACTATTTTATGTATATACATGCACAGGTACCACTCTGTTGACATCTGCCTTTTACTGGTTCAAAATAACTGTATACTAAGGAAAAAAATACAATCTAGGGAGACATGTCTAAGATGGGTGACCGAACCCCACTTCTGTTTGTGTGACAATGAAGAACACATAATTTAGCCTTAGAGCTTATTTGGGAAGCGAATTCTAGACCCTAGCCCACTGCAGGTACTTATTTAAGGAGCACAGAAAGGCAGGAAGAGATGCAATGCAGTGCAGAGAACCGAGCGCTTTACAATGACCTAGCATTTGTTTGGATGATGCTTTTCCTCCAAAATATCACGAGTGTGATGTCACTGGGCTCTTGCAAAATTTAGCCAGAAGAAACTTCAGATAGGATTACAGTCCACTCAAGACTTTGGGTTAGTGAATCAGGACCCTTTTTAAAAGTTTCTCCAATGTTTCTCATTACTAAAAATAGGATATTGTGGTATGGCTCCACTTGCTAAATTATGCACAAGGAGATTCAGAACATCATTGTCCACCCTTGGAAAATACAGATAATGCTTTCTCTTCCTCACCCTTTAAGAAAGTGACTTATTTAGTGTGTATATGACCAGTGCACACAAGGGATTCTGGCATTTCACATAATTGAGTTATAAACAAGAGGATGAGCAAGCCCTGCTGCTACCCAATGGGTGTGCATGGATGTGCGAACTCTCTCCACGCGTTTGCTCCGTGTCCTTCCGAACGCCCACTGTGGAGATGAATCACAAAGGTGTGGATGAGGCTGGCAGGCCTAGAAAGTTGCAAGCCTGTGGGCCAAGCTCAGGAAGGAGCATCTCAGTTAGTCCCTGGCACTCTGCTAATTGATCCCAGACCTTTTATTAGTGTCTAACGCAAGGACTGCAGAGGCATTCAGAAAAGGACTTCCCTGAAGTCAGAGAGACTCCAAGCCCTGGGAACTATGGCTGCTCTGTTCCTGTGTGGTCACACTGACGCTAAGCTGGTCTTTCCCCTCAGGTCACTTGGAAGCCCCCGCTCGTGCCACATGGTGACATCGTGAGCTGCGAAATCCGCATACCCAACCACCACATGGCGGTAACTGATGTGAGCCCCTCGGGGTCCAGTTGGATAGTCAGTGACCTGGCTCCTTTCACTAATTATTCTGTCACCATCGTGGCCTGCTCTGGGGGTAACGGGTACCTTGGTGGGTGCACAGAGAGCTTGCCTACCTTGGCGACCACCCACCCTGCTGCACCCGAGGGTGTCAGTCCCTTGTCAGCGATTCCCCTGAGTGAGTCCTACGTCAGGGTTTCGTGGCAGCCACCACCCAAGCCTAACGGACCTAATCTGCGGTAAGAGAAATGCACTGAAGCTGGCCTTAGTCCTGCCTCTACCAAAAAGACAAACAGGAGCTCACTCCCCCCCCCCCCCCAGAAAAGAACTACTTCTAGTCACTCGGTGTTATGCTGTATGCCGACTCACTCAGGGCCTAAGCTCAAGAAGGCAGAAACAGCTTTCTCCTAATATTGAGAACTTAGAAACCTTCTGAAGTACTCTTCTAAGTATTCATTTCCTAATCCTCCTGATTTCTGCAATAGGGTTTTAGTCTGTTAGCAACCCTGATGCATGCCCGGTGTGATATAGTTGTACAAACAGGTCTCAGAAGTCTAAAGCTAACACTGTAATGCTTTGACACAGTGTTATTATCTGAAAACTTGCAAAGAATGTGGTCAGGGATTCAGATAAGATGAAAGAAGCGAGCTGTGATTCTACAATGCCTGTCGAGCAGTCTGAAGTTGGTACCCAGCCAAGAATGCAGAGTTGATAATTTTATCATTGTTTATAAAGTATTGATGGTAGATGTCATAGGAAATCATTAACTCAGTATGCTTTTTTGTATTTCTACTTTGTGTGAAATGGGCAGTAAATTTGGCAAATGTGGAATAGAAAAAAATCTAAGGAGTTATCGTTCTCACTGGTAATCACAAAATGGAAAAGTAGCTGTCTGTTTGCAGTTAACTGAATATAGAACAATTGAGTTTGGAAAATAGTGTTTATCTGGGAAACCTCCACAACTAGAAAGTTAAGACATTATTCCTTATGCTTGTGTTTATGCATCACACACACACACACACACACACACACACACACACACACACACACACACGCCACAAAGCAATCTGAATTTCAGTAATAACATTAGTCAAGATAATCCTGATGTTCCTGCTTGTCTTTTGCTTTAGATATGAGCTTGTGAGACGCAAAATCCAGCAACCACTTGCATCAAATCCCCCAGAAGATTTAAATCTGTGGCACAATATTTATTCAGGAACTCAGTGGTTTTATGAAGATAAGGGTCTTAGCAGGTGAGATTACAAAAACTATAAAAACAAATGCTGGCATTTAGTTTGGGGCGTGTTGACTTGTTCAAAGTACCCGAGTATCTTCATTGTGTGAGTGTGTTATCAGTTATGCAGTAGAATAGGCTTGGCTATTATCTGTGGCATTAATCATCGGGCTCTAACACTCAGCATGCAGAATGTTTGCCATCTTAACTGCAGGCTGAAAAGATCCCTTTGAAGTCACTGAGTAGATGTTTGAGCTTTAACCTGCTGCCTTTGTCACTGCTCTATCTGGACCTGAAAGTTAATAGAAGAATGTAGAAATATTAAATATATGCAAACTGTGCAAATTGCCAAGCATTTGTAAAATGCTTGCAGTGTCTGGAAAGTAGTTCGTGTAAGCCATTGGTTCATTCCACACCAAAAACAAAACAAAACAAAACAAAAAATCATTCAGTTAACAAGATCGAGACTTAAAGGACTCTGTGTGGAGTTCAGAGAAGCGGAGCAATGGGCACATGGCCAGTGCCGGGAAGAGCTGCCTGCCAGAGCGGGCCTGGTGGATGGCACGGCCTGCTCACTGGCGACCTCCAGCCTCAGAGAGCTCTCCTCGCTCCTCTGGGCCCTCCTTTGATTTTTTTTTTCTTCATTTTTCTGAGATAGTATGTTGCTATGTAGCTTAGGTCCAAATCTAAGATTTAAGGAAAATAATAAATACGTCCATACAAATTAAATTAAAATTGAAATGTGAGTTCAAATCAACATACCTAGGACATCTGCTTCTAGGAGGGAAGTGAGCCTGTGGTAACTATGCTATGCACGGGATATTTCAAATACTCTTGCCATGCTGATTGTCCAAGGATTCATTGTTCTTGCCAAAACTGGAAAAGATTTTTGGCTTTTATGCAAATAATTGCTACCTTCCTTATAAATTGCTTGTAGTTCTATATTGGCATTCAAAATAAAACACAAGTCTTCATACTGGAAGAAGGATTGTTTCTAGTCTTCAACCTTTCCTAGGTTTAAAAATGCGCAGGTTCCCTCTCTTCTCAAAGCAAGATGAAACTGGAATTAGCGCACGAGTGGACGCTGTGATTTTCTGTCTAAAGGAATTGGCCTTGTTTGGCAGATTGCTTGCTCGCCACGAGAGCAGCCAGTTCTCAGGGTACCCAGTGGGGGTACAGTGCCTGCACCGCCCCTTCCATGCCCCCTCCCACTGCAGGGGTATTAATTCATTGACACTCCCAGACCTGCAAAGTCAGAATTCAAGGGGGCTGGCGAGATGGCTTAGCAGTCTAAAGCGCCTGCTTAAGCAAGCTTAGGCAACTGCAGGGACCATGGTTCAATCCCCAGCATCACATGCTGCACCAGCCCCACCCCCAGGACAGGCTGAGCAGGCCATAATATATTCAAAAAAAATCAGAATCCCTGACTCTGTGTTGTTGTACTGAAATCGGGCAGTGTTCATGCGTCCTCTCCCCTGCCCTACAGTCCTGTAGTCTAAGCCATTGCTAGCTTGCTGTGGCACCTGGTAGTGCGGTATAAACGGTAGGTAAGTGCTTTTTAGGTCGGGTGGCTCAGGAAGGCAGCAGGAAGATAGCTGGTCTGTTGTAACAACAGCGACTTTTCTCCAAAAGTCTTCCACCCATGGTTGGTTAAATTTGAGGATTCCTGACTCAAGGGTACGTAAAGAGATTGCACTTATCTTGCTGATTTCCTGTTAGACTGTCTGTACTTCAGGTTTAATTTAATTCTAATAATTTTAGGAGGACTATATTGTTTCCTTCTCTTCCTGGTTTCTGACATTCCCTATTTACCTCTTACACCTTTAAAAATGAAGGTAGTACTGTAGGATGCCTGCTGTGCCGGCTTTTTATCACCGTGGCTCTGGTTAGCATCAGCTTTCAAATGACAGTTCTCTTGATAGATAAGGTAAAGTGAACATCAGGCTCACTGGGCATCCTTTATAGATGTATTTGTGGGAGTGAGCATACAGCTCCTTATTGAACCTGTGTGTATTGGTCAGGAGCGCCTCTATTACACACAGAAAATTACACCACCTTAATCCACAGTAGTGTAGATCCTGGATTTCTGGTCATTCTAGTTAACTTTTTAAAATCTTCTTATAACTACCTATGCAAATTGGAATACTGAGCCAATTATGCAGGTAATTTAGTTTGCGTGAAAAAGACTTCTGTTCTCATGGCCACCTTGCACAAGAGGGAGTTTTTGTCTGAATTACACAGCCAGTTGCCTCCTTGTTGAATTCCACTCCCTGTGTAACAGTGGATTCAGGGCGACTGCGGGTTTATTCTACTTGTCACTTTCTAACTTTTCTTCCTCCATAATTCTGTGCGAAGTGGCCAAGTTATGGTTGTTGAGGGAACCATAACTTTGGGTGTGCTGACATTTTCATCACTCGGAAAATCTGGCGAACGTGCCGTTCTCCTCTGAGGCTGTGGACGCAAGTGGAGCAGGTTTAACAAGAGGGTGGCGAAGCTCTCGATGCGGGGCATCCATCTCCCCCAGAATTTGCAGCTCCCCGCACTGCTGGGCTCCTGGTGATCAGATGAAATGGAGGGAAGCCCCGAACGCTGCATCTCCTTTCTCCCTCTGCCTTTAAAGAAAAGAAAACAACAGAATAATACAAATTGTTCCTGTTTCAGAGAATAAACTGGCTTTTAGGTTGCCACGACTTGGCTATCATTATGTTTCTGAAGGGAGACATTCTGTCCCTTGTTCCTTTCACTACTTATAGATTCCTGAATGTCTCCACTGTGCAATGGCAGTTGGATAGAGACCATCCTGGGATTCCTTGGAAGTCTGCTCATCGCAATGTCTTTTATACAAAAAAATATAGGGCCAAGGAATGACCATCAAAATGCACGAAAACAGTCCACATTGATATACTTAATCTTATTTTCAAGAAGAGTTAAACTTGTTTTCAAGATGTATTTTATTTTATTTTTGATGTATTTTATACAGGGCTTCACTATGCAGCTTGGACTTGTAGTATAGTCGTACTCCAGTTTGCAACTTCCCCAGCACTGAAATTACAGGTGTGTGCCAATGCTCCTGGACTCAATGGCAAGCTCAGCGTGCCTTGGGGGACAGAACAGCACGGCCTGTGGTACGAGGGGATGGAACCCTGGTCCTCGTGCTTGCCTAAGCAGGAACTGAGTCTGCTGAGCTATCTCGCTGGCCCTTGTTTTCAAGATTTAAATGCTTACACTGAATAGATGGTAAAACTAAGATCAAATATTATTCACATAGAGTCTAATGCATTGTTTAAATGCAGTGGAATGAAATGCTTCACTCCTGAAAGAGGGGGCCTTTCTGCGGGAGAAGAAATCAAAGGGGATGCACGTTCCATCCCGCTCCTTCGCAGCGAGGTTGAGGATGCACAGAGAACAGAGCCAGCTCCGCTGCTGTGGCAAGGTGAGGACAGTCCCTGCGCCTGTGCTGCTGTGCGCCGCTTCCACCCGGCGCCGTTCGGGGAGGAAGCGCACGCTGAAGAGCCGTGGTCAGAGGAGAGCCGGTCTCCGCCCAGGGCTTCCAAGATGAAATCGATCCTGTTGGGTTTTTTTTTTCCTTTATCTCGAACTGTGAAGAAAAGTTGGGTCCGTAACGAAAACTGATAGCAATAAGCTTCACTGAGCGTCAGCCCAAAGGCGCCCACTTCACATGCAAATTAAAAGTGCATAGAGAGAGTTGCAGAGCCATGGTTGCCTGTGGGATGTGCCTTTCTTTCTCTGGACTTGGCCCGTGTTGTCCTCTCTGAGCGCCACCACGTTACATCTCGCCTCGTGGAAAGCGGGCCTCTGAGTCTGGCAGGACATAGGCTGTGTGGGAAGACTTCCTCTCAGATTTTTCTTTCAAAAATACCTTTCTCGGCATTTTGTGGTCATGTGACGACAAGGTAAAGCTAATGATCCGG
This sequence comes from Myocastor coypus, assembly GCA_004027025.1. NCBI lineage: Eukaryota > Metazoa > Chordata > Mammalia > Rodentia > Myocastoridae > Myocastor > Myocastor coypus. Next base: position 10,483 of record PVJA010036103.1, on the reverse strand, counting down.
AAATGATCCTGGAGTGACTGGAGGTGTGGCACTCTGGCAGCACAGGGAGGGAGGAGAGCGCCAGAAGCAGCCACTTCTTGCCGTCTGAACAGTATCGTGTCGTAAAGCTTTTCCAGTGTGATAAACATCGCTGCTCAACACAAGAGCAAACATCCTTGGTAGCACCTTCGGGATCAGAAAGAGATTTAGTCACCCTGCACCTGTGGTCTCAGACAGTGTTAAGGACTGCAGACTGCAACGGTGGAGCACCGCTGCCCTTCCTTTGTCCCTTTCCGGTTTGGGTGCAAGAGGCGAGGAGAAGGTTTCCCAAAGCCTCACTAGCCCGGTCGCCCTCAGGCACACCTTGGGTGGTGGCCAACGTGAGGAACAAGTACGAGAAGGGACCAAGCGAGGGCTGGGCCTGAGTCTGGCCAAGTGTGACTTGTGCTCGTGACAAGATGGGGGCACAAATTCTGTTAGGGGGTCAGTAAAGTGGACACACTTGTCATTCTGATGACAATAGCGTGGGGCATCCTGCAGCGGCACTGGAGAATTCCGTCATCTGACTGAGCACACCAGCCCATCCAGAGAACCAACCCGCATGCACATGAGCCTGGAGCAAGGTCTTTAATGACACGGGGGTCCTTGCTGGACCAAATGCTACCCATCACCTAACCTTGCCCCAAATGTCACTTCCTCTATGACATTCTTGAATACGTGAGATTACTGCCATCTCCGTCTGAGCTTGTGTTCTTTGCTTGTGTTCAAAGCAAAGAGCAATAAATGAATGAAATTTTAGATAGCCTCATTTCAAAATCTATTTCACAAGTCTGTATATGCTCTCTAGGACAAAGAGCATTTTGTTTGAGAGATCAAGTTTGTCTTGTTTGGCACTTGGCCCGTTGTTAATAGTTGGTAAATATCTTCTGAATGGGCAAAGGAGTAAATGAAGCTACAATGCACCAAGCATGAAAGAACAACATAACTGGTGTCAAACACACTTTTTTGAAGAAGAACTTTGATAAGTTTTGCTAGGGGTCGTGTCTTTGTTGGAAAGATTTTTTTCTCACTGATTTGCCAAATCATATATGACTTAAAATGCTTTAGATTGATAGCTTCAGGGACCAGGAAACATATGTTCATCCATTTACAAAACTGTATGTTCAGTAAATGTTAAAATTTGCATCATCAAAACAGAATTTAGTTTTCAAATTTGAGAAATAATAACTGAACCTGAAATAAATGAATAGCTAGATGATAGATGATAGATAGATAGATAGATAGATAGTCTACAGCAGGAAAAATGTTGACCATTTGCTATGGTGATGAAGATTGGATGATGATCGCAGTTATAATAATCCAACATTCCTAACTAGGACTCTAAACAATTGGTTTGACTTACTGCACTATAGACTAATATAATTATTTGCTTATGCTACGGATTTAAAAGCTGTTTTCTTCAGGGCTTAAAACAGTGTATTCTTCAGTACTTTAATACGTGTCTAGAGAACACAATTAGCCTTCAGGGGAAAATTAATTTATACAAAATCCTATTTCCAGGTAAGGTCAGACCCTCAGGTACCAGAGCATAAGCTTTTTAGGGCAGACACACCAATCACTGCATGAGAACATGAAAAGGAAAGAGAAGGAGGGAGAGAGGGAGAGACCGAGGCAGAGAGAAACACAAACACAGAGAAACAGAGAGAGAGCAATGGAGGGAGAGAGAGAGAAGAAACAGAGAACGAAAACGGTGAGCACTGAACACTGAGAAGAGACGGCAAAGGGGATTTAGTAGGAGGTGAAGTCTTCACATTTAATCAGCAGAAATAAAGGGATAGGAATCCACCAGCAGGCACAGAGTCTTTAGCACTACCACTACACGAGCAAAGGGACACCATTAAATACTGCTGAGCCCAGACCCTGGAAACCTGCTGTCTCAGTTACCCTTCTCTGGTTGCTGGGGCAAATACCCCATACCCAGATGAAGGAAGGGAAGGTTTACTTAGCTTACAGTTATTGGAGGTTTCAGTCCATACTTGGCTGGCTCCAAAGCAGAGAGACACATGGCAGAGAGCAGCAGTTCATGGTGGTGGAACAGCAATGATGGTGACACAGAGAGAGTCTGTCTCTCTGTCACTCTTAAATTACATCCAGGCTCCCTGCTCAGGGCGTAGCACTTACATGCATCACCCTAGCAGCACCAAGACCTGTAATCCCCTAGCTGGGCACGTGAACCCTGCCCAGCTTCACCTGAATGAGCCAAAAGGTCGTAGCACAGGACGCGGAATGCCTTCCTTCCCAGTTCACACCCCCTCCCCAATTCTACTTGTGAAAAGTGACTGTAGTGTCCCGTCTAATGGCCCCAGTGAACACACTCGTGCCATGCCACACCCAGCCCCCCGGGGTGGGGGAGGCAGATCGCTCAGCAGGAGAATGCGGTTCATGTTGGTCACGGGTGTGGGTTATTTGGGGGTCTAGCTGTCTGCCACTGAGGTTGTGAGGAGGAAGCTCAGGTAGAGGAAGACAATGGCGACCAGAGGTTCTGACAGGGCAAATGGATGAGCTTCCCAGAGGAAGAGCGCACATCCATCCAGATTAAATGTGGATAGAAAGCTGGCAGGCTGCCAGGCGTGTGATAGCATCCTGAATGGAGCCCCAATGCTCCCCGCTGCTCAAAACCGGAAGGGTGTGGAAGGGTTACCACTTGGGCTTTACAGACAGATATTTGCTTGTCTCTCTTAAAATGATACTTTCCCTGCACTTTGGTTAGGGCTGCAGGCTTACAAAACTAATGATACATTATGTGTAAGGAGGGAAAAGAAAGCATGATGATTTCTATGAGCAAAAGGAAACTAAGCACTTTATGGAAGGAAAAAAGAAAACACTACATTTTGTTTTATATGAATATGTAATAATATCTTCATGGTGCATTTTAATGTAACAAAATATTGGACATTTTTATGCATGCATATAAGGCATTGATCACATCCTTTCCCCCCTTACCTTCTTTATTTTGTGAGGAAAAAGGAAATAAAGTATTTTGTTTTCTGAAAAATAAAAATGTAAGTGCTTTTTTTTTTTCTTTAGGTTTACAACCTATGAGTACAAGCTCTTTGTCCACAACAGTGTGGGTTTCACACCAAGCCCAGAAGCAATGGTGACGACCTTAGCTGGCCTTCCAGAGAGAGGCGCCAACATCACTGTGACTGTCCTCAACCACACAGCTGTGGACGTGACGTGGGCTACACCAAGTAAGAAAGCCCCCACTGCTCTATGCTTTAGGCAGGAGTGAACTCCCCAGGACCTCAAGTTGTCAGCAGCGGGCTTCTCGGGAATGACTGGGTCACAGGTTCCTCACTGAATATGCTCCCAGGAGGCAGGGCTAGTGGGATGGCAATTGCTGAAGCGATGTCCCTGAAGGATGCTCAGTATCTCCTTCCCTAGCTCCTTCAGTCTCTCCCACTTCCTGCCCACCATGAGGAGAGTAGATCTCCTCTGCCAGGCCTTCTGCTGTGTCCTTTCTTCCTTGGAGCCAGCTGACCATGGACTTAGCTGTGAGCCCTAAAGAAAACTCCTCTCACCTAAGTCATGGGCATCAGATATCACTTGCCGGCAATGGGAATGTGACTCAGGACTCAAACACCTAGCTTTGCTTCCTGTCTTAAACCCAAAGGAATTAAAAATGGAATGTTAAAAGCTAAAAACTAAAAGGCCAAGGTTCCTATGCTCGTAGTCTTCACACTTTTTGTTTGACACACTCTTCTCATCTTTCTTTTAGAATGTGAAATGTGGTTTGTGTCACTGCAGAGACTTGATAGGTGATGGTAGTTGAGGCAGGACGGGCCATGCAATAATTTGACACCAGGCAATGTTGTGCACCTTTTGTACACAAAGCTGAACTTCTACAGCTTGCCAATCATCCCTCATTGGCCAAAGCCACCCAATAAGATGTAAGCAGGGCCACAGAATCATCCTCAGTGCCGATATTGGACAGAGTTCCAGCCGATTCAGGAGTATGACACCTGAGCATCCTCCCTGGATTCACTGAAGAACGGCGGCGTCTGCTCCTGGCTTTGACTGGAACCCTTCTTCACAGCTGGTTAGAATTACAAGTAGGCCTATCACTGTATAACAACTGTTCCCACAACTGGGAAACCACAATAACCGAACATTCAGAGCCTGAACACTAGTAAATTAGCACTTAATATCTGATCTGTTCATTTTTTTCTTGGTGAATCTTTATGATAATCAGTTAAAAATAAAACTGAATCTACCCTTGAAATGACGTAACAATAATTCTTGTAACTTAAGATCTGGCAGTAGCTGAACCAAAATTTGTTAGTAAGTTGCCAAGTATTGAGAACTACTTGATTTGTGAAGGCTTAATTAAGACATTCCAGGTGGTGAAGGACAAGTTAGCCACCTGGAGAAATCATCTGCTGTGATCTAAAAAGTGGTGATGTTATCACTGGTTAAGTAACAACAATAACGTCACTTTGAGGAAACTCTAAGTTGCATTATAGCCTAAGGAAACAAAGGCTTCTTGTAGGACTTCGGGCTATTTGAAATGTCATTGTTATATGATGTTAATTAATGACTTAAGACAAAAGTTGGCATCATTAATTTTAAATTTATTTATTTATTTATTTATTTATTTATTTATTTATTTGTCTTTTTGAGACAGGGTCTCGCTATGCAGTTGAGGCTGGCCTTGAGCTCACTTTTTGTAGCCCAGGCTGGTCTCGAACTCGCACCGATCCTCCTGCCTCAGCCTCCCGAGTGCTGGGATTAATTTTAAATTTAAACCAGTAGGTCTGTCAGATTTATGTCCCTGCAACAACATACTTGAGATGAATCAACTTATAACCGGGGAAGGCTGATGTTCCCCCGTGGTTTCCATTCCTGGTCAGGTGGTTCAGCTGCTTTGAGGCTGTAGTGCAGGAAAAATGGCATGATGGGAAAACACGGCAGTGGAAAACGTTTGCCTCGCCACAGCCAGAAGGCAAAGAGTCAGACAGGAGAGGGCCCGAGCCCCACATCTCACTCATGGTGCAGATCCAGGGGCCTAAAGTCCTCCCACAAGACCCTGTACCCTGAAGGCTTCATGACTCCCGAGTGTCACCATAGGCCAGGGATGCAGCCCTTAGCACAGGCATCTCGGGGGTACACCAGAGATCCGAACCACAGCAGTTCTCGTTGCACTGACCCTGTTGCCATCAGAGAATGCATTTTCACAAGAAAAACTAGGAGTAGAGTTTTCATAAGGCTGGTGTTTCGAATGATCTGTGGGACCTGCGTGGGGAACCCTTAAAGTACCTTACTGGAAAAACATAGATTAACTGATCACGTCACACACCCTCATGGGAATGAACTTCAGGTCTAGCTGGCAGCATTTCCACCCATCTCTCTGTCTATCTGGTCTAACTCGCCCACAGACTCATCTTAACAGGTCGGTCCCATTGATAGGCTCAGCCCTCTCCTCTGACATTTGAATTTTCCTGTGAAGATCCGGCTGCTGAATGTTCACCAACATGGGTCCTTTATGTTATAATTGCATGCCTGAAATAAGCATGCTTATGAAAACTGACAGAGCTAATGGCTTTGCAGCAGCCGTTGCCTTCGTAATCTGAACCTCTGCCCTTCGGGATATGTAGGTAATGCAATCTGCTGTTATTTCCGTTCTTACCTCAGAAATTTTTCAGATAACAATTGTGAGCACAGAGGTGAACTCTCCAAAGAGGGTCAGTGCCGTGAAAGCTGCCGTATTATATTTTCTTTCCTTTCTGCAAGCTGTTGTCTTAAGTAAATTAACCAGCCACTCCTCGACAGGAGGGCCAGCGCTAGGCTCCTCAACTTCAATTTTAAATTGTTGTCTTGATCGGTACAAAAACGCCATGAAGCCTTCGCTACTGAACAGCACAAAACTATAGACAGAGTATACCTGGAGTGGAAGCTTATAGGAACAAACTTACCAATGCGGGCTTGTAATTAACTTTCAAAAATCATGAAATACATGTTTAATAACATAGTCTTCACTGTAATCCTCGACATTGTACGAGGTGAGCAAAAACTACAGTGGATATTAAAATGATTTTTGTAACTTATTACAGTAAAAGCCATGCTAGCAGCAAGAACAGGGGGGGAGGTGTCTCTGGAGTGGGGCAGTATGTAGAAAGGTATTAGTGGGAGTGTAACTCTTACTGTAATAAATTTTAATTTTGACATTTGCCACACCGGTCACCTATCATTTTGACAGCAAAATTGTTCTGGAGAATTTTTACCAATCATGATCGACAGGGTTGAGTTACTAACATTTTAGAAAGGGCCGCTTTTTTTTTTGTTTGTTTGTTTTTGTTTTTTTGACACAGAGTCTCGCTATGCAGTTCAGGCTGGCCTTGAGCTCATTTTTGAAGCCCAGCCTGGTCTCAAACTCGCAGCGATCCTCCTGCCTCAGCCTCCCGAGTGCTGCGATTACAGGTGTGTGCCCACGTACGGCTGAAAGGACCACTTTTGAACATCAACTCCAGATAGGGGACGCTATGTAAAATAAAAGCACCTCTGCATTTTTTCAACAAAAACGCAGGGAACAGATCCTGCTCCTGGGACCGCACAGGCTGTGCTCCCTTCCCTCGTTCTTTGTGCGAGTTTTGCCATTAGCACTTGAGAGAACAGTGCTCTGCAAGTAGTGCCCGGCAGTGGGCGGCAGCCACCCCTCAGGCAGGCAGTCGCTTGGCCGTGCCCGCTACCCCCATCTCTGGCCCCCGAGAAGAGAGCGGCTTTTCTGCCTGCTTCGTTGAATGGAACAGACTTTTTTCCTAAGCAAAATATACTTCAGGTACATTACAGAAATGACAGTGTTAAAGAAGAGATACGAAATCACTTCCTTTTAGACTGCTTATTTCATCTTAAGGCTCAGGCAACAACCCTTCCCGTATTTTCCGTGCCCTTAGCTATAACGTGATTAGGATTTTATCGAGAGTGATCCCTGAAGATCCCTCCCATTCTGGCTGCTCATTCCATCCATGGAAGTGAGTATGTACAGCTAAGTGTGATGTTGGGGGGGCGGGGGGAGGTGCTCGCAGGGGCGTGACCTGGAGGGTTCCTCCCCTCCTCCTCCCACGAGCTCCCTGCTTCCCACCACCAGGCCTGGAGTGTTTCTCCTCAGCCGGGCCCCCTTGCCTTAGGGCCGGCCCACGACCCACTCTGGACTGGCTGCCCTACACACTGAGCTACATAACCCTTTCCTCCTAGCACTGTGGGTGCCTGGTATTGGGTCTCAGCGATGAGAAACCAAGACATTTTCTTGGTTTTGGCGGTGATAAGCTCGAGCTAAAACCTCACCAGATTTTGTTAGAGAAAACACTCATGCTTTGTCCAGCTGTCTCATGTTCCTGCAGCATGGTGTGTAAATTCAGATTCTTGCCTCTTCTGCGAAGCACCCACCATTGTGGGCTCCCCTTATTTTTCTGATTCTTTGCACCGCTCTTGTTATCAAAGTACCTAGACTGCATTTCCACGTTAGGGAGCGTGGGCTGTCACCTGTCCTGGGTCTGTGTCTCCTACTGATGTGGTCCTCTGGCTGCCATCAGCTATCACTCAGTGGCCCAACCAAGGCTGTTTTCTCCATGCCATGCTACTGTGGAGTGCGTGTGTGTGTGTGTGTGTGTGTGTGTGTGTGTGTGTGCGCGCGCGCGCGCATGTTCTCAGTCTCCGTGGTACTGGCCTGGCCCACAACACGTAGTATCAACAGCCCCAGGTAAGCTAGAGCTTACATTCCCGAGTGGCCACAAGGGTACAGCTTGTTCTGCTCACACTGAGGCTACAATGTGAGGTGCCCATGCGTGTCAGGTTCACTTAAGTCATCGTGTTTGGGGGCCTTCCAGTTATGGCAGCTGAGCTAACTCCCACAGGTCCTATTGGCCTCTTTCTACTCATTCAAGGAGCAAAAATTCACTCATGGTCCTGCTTTCATAGCCATGTGTAGAACGCTACCTCACGGACACACTCACTACCCCATCTCCTCTCAATAGACTCCAGGATGCTGAGGGGAGAGAAAAGGAGGACCAGGGTAGGTGCAAGTCCCGAGTGAGAAGTTGCCTGTTACCAGACCATGCACAAACTAGGCAGGAGACAGGCGGCGTCCTGCTGGGACAACTCCGGAGGTGGCGTTGGGTTGTTGCCAGAGAGGAAAAGCTCTGCTTCTCTACAGGAGCAGCGTTGCCCTCAGGCAGAGTGCAGCATTTTCTCTAGAAGCAGGGATAACAATTAGCTCAAATTTTCTAAGGATGACTGAATTGATGGCTCATATCTATGCCCTATAGCATGTGGGAAATTGCGCTCTAATTTGGCAAATCTGCGAGCAAGGTCCACAACGCTATCACCAAATGAGCTTAATAGAGACCTTCTAGGTTTCTACATTTAAACGAAATTACCTTCCAATGAGTCTGCTAATGAGAGGAGACTGAAGGATTCAGCCCTAGATGAGCAAATTAGAAGATCTATCGAATGGAAGGGCGTCCTATAATTGATCCAGGTGAGGATAAGAGACTCTTTCGTAAAGATCCAGACGGTAAGTACTTAGCTGGCGTGCATACAGCTCTCGCAGAACCACTCGGGGTTCTGGTTGTCACAAGCGCAGTGGCAGCTCAGCACCGAGCTGGTGTGGCAGTTCCAACTCCTCAGCCATGGGTGCGGAAGTCTGATCTTCATATAATTTTTGTATGTCACGAAATACACCTTTCTTTTACTTTCCACCCTCACATCCACTTAAATGTGAAAACTCTTCTTAGCTCACAGAGTGTATAAAGACATTCAGTGGACCTCATTTGTCCTGGAACCCAGAGGTGGCTCTGGGCTCGTGGGCCCGGTATGGGCCCTCCACGTAGGAGAAGAGCATGTGTGAGAACCCACAGATGGTGGGCCCAGTTTCTGCAGCAGGCACAGGTAAAGTCACGTGGCCCACAAAATACGGGCTACACACCGATAGAGCAGGACCAGGACATCAGAAAAATGTTTTCCCGTGTACCTATGTTTAAAATAATCAACAAGAAATCCTACCCATTGATTTGAGCAGAGGCTAGTCTTCATACCTCAATTCTCAATTCTGTAATTCTATCTTAGACAGGCAGATTTTCACTTTAAGGTTCACTGAGTTGCCACAAAACACTTCCAACTCAAAAAGTCTCAAGCTAGGTTTGGTAGCCTCTGTCCTTAAATCCTTTGTGTGCTATCTCAGTTTATAAGATTCACCCAGAAAGTCAAACCAAAACCTTCAGAGGTACCCGTTGCTCTTCTATATCTGTTTCCAAAGTTTTCTTGTCAATTAAAAAGCTCCAGTCCTTCCACCTCATGGATTCCCCCATAATATAGGAAACTAGGGTCCTCACTTGGATGGTAAAAATAGAGGCATAAGAAATGGCCAGCCGGTTCTCACTCCAAGGCACGATGAGGCCAGGACACGGATTGCAACCATTCAGCTGACGAACCCAGTCCCTGTTTGCCCAGGTCAGCGGCCACATGATCTGAGGCAGCCCAAGGGGCTCAGAAAACTTAGTTATCCTCTGGCTGTCTGAAAGAAAACAGAAGCAGGGTGGTGATGGGTTGTAAGACTGTGTGTGCCAGGGCTTTTACGCTCTTCAGTGTGTTTTAAAATTTAAACGCTATTGATACCACTTACGATTAGTGGTGGCTCCCTATTTTTTGATGTCATTCTGTTTTTATGCATATTAAAGAACTTGGCCACCTGCTGTTCTGCTATCCTTCTCCCCTGTCATCTGCAATGTTTGCTCTATAAATTACAGTTGAAGTTATAGAGCTTTTTATACATTTTTTTCTCAAAATGGCCTCAATATTTAACACTAGCTCCTAACCTTTTCCAATCTTGAGTTCTGGATTTTGTTTCATCTTTCTGTTGTCTAGAGAACATTATTGTCTAGTTATATAGTGAAAGTTAAAAAAGTAATTATATATTCTCTCAAATTTTTTTTTCCTATAGGAGAAGGAACTTTGCCATTTTACCCGTTCTCTTCATTTAAACCTGGGCAAGGCAGGCTTTGGGGTTTGTGGCAAGGAAGTTACAGTCTGGGTGTGCTGGATCTTACATCTAAATATTTTCTCTCAAAACTGCTTGGAATTGTCCCAGTCTTTCCACAGGGTGGTGTTTCAGACGGCAAGTCAGAAGCCTGCTGGGTTTTTCTCTCCCTAGCAGACTACCTTTAATTTGCACTTTACTTTTGAAACGTCATGGAATCCCATCACGAGTCTGCCTTTGTATATGCCCTCAGCATTTTGAATAAAATTGTAGTATTCAATTTAACTTGCAAGTATAAGTGAGGCTTAATAGGATGCATTTTACCTTTGATTATTTAATACATTTATTGTCCATGTTTTTCTGTTTATTCTCCTTATAATTTTTACTTTTGCTGATTTGTTTTTCCTTTCACTGCTGGTTTTACTTTGATTTTTTTACTTGTGAGCATTGAACCTGAGATGCTACCCACTCTCC